>JAJIBD010005077.1:0-49903 GCA_021461705.1 Cryptotis parvus | reverse complement strand
AACAAGGCATTTGACAAGATTCAACACCCGTTCATGATGAAAGCTCTCCGTAAAATGGGGATTGAAGGAACCTTCCTCAAGATAATCCAGGCCATCTACTACAAGCCCACAGCGAGCATCATTCTCAATGGGGAAAAACTGAAAGCCTTCCCCTTAAGTTCAGGGACAAGACAAGGGCTGCCCACTCTCACCACTTCTATTCAATATAGTACTGGAAGTACTTGCCATAGCAACCAGGGAAGAAAAAAGGACATTAAGGGCATCCAGATAGGAAGGGAAGAAACCAAGTTATCACTATTTGCAGATGACATGATATTATACCTGGAAAACCCAAAACTCTCTACCAAGAGGCTCCTAGAAATAATACATTCTTATAGTAGAGTAGCAGGGTACAAAATCAATACTCAAAAGTCAATGGCCTTCCTATATGCAAACAGCAAAAGAGGAAGAAAGGGACATTAAAGAAACTATCCCATTCACAATTGCTCCGCAGAAAATCAAATACCTAGGAATCAGTTTGACAAAGAATGTAAAGGATCTCTACAAAGAAAACTACAAAACGTTACTTCAGGAAATAAAAGAAGACCTGAGGAAATGGAGACACATTCCCTGCTCATGGATTGGAAGGATTAACATTATCAAAATGGTAATACTCCCTAGAGCTTTATACAGATTCAATGGGGTCCCTATAAAGATACCCATGATGTTCTTCAAAGAAATTGAACAAACACTCCTGAAATTTGTATGGAATAATAAAACCCCATGAATAGCTAAAGAAATCCTTGGGAAAAAGAAGATGGGAGGTATCACTTTCCCCAACCTCAAGCTCTTCTACAGAGCAGTTGTAATTAAGACAGTGTGGTATTGGTATAGAGACAGGCCCGTAGACCTATGGAATAGAACTGAGTATCCTGAAACGCACTCACAAATATACAACCACTTAATCTTCGATAAAGGAGCAAAAAAATATTAAGTGGAGCAAAGAAACCCTCTTCAACAAATGGTGCTGGGAAAACTGGGCAGCTACATGTGAAAAAATGAACTTAGACCTCCTTCTAACGCCATGCACAAAAGTCAGATCAAAATGGATTCTAGATCTCCGATATCAGACATGAATCTATAAGGTACGTCGAAGAAAACATAGGAGAAACGGCTCCATGACATCGAAACGAAAAGTATCTTTAAAGACGACACACCACTGACCAAGCAAATGGAAGCAATGATAGACAAATGGGATTATATAAAATTGAAAAGCTTCTGCACCTCAAAAGAAACGGTGACCAAGATACAAAGACAATCCACAGAGTGGGAAAGGATATTCACCCAATACCCATCTGACAAGGGGTTAATATCCAGGATATATCAGGCACTGGTAGCACTCCACAAGAAGAAAACAGCCAACCCCATCAAAACATGGGGAGAAGAAATGAACAGAAGCTTCCAAAAAAGAAGAAATTCGAATGGCAAAAAAGGCATATGAAAAAAGTGCTCTTCATCTTTAATCATCAGGGGAGATGCAAATCAAAACAACAATGAGGTACCATCTCACCCCACAGAGACTGGCACACATCCAAAACAGCAAGAACAACCAGTGCTGGCGTGGATGTGGGGAAAAAAGGGACTCTCATCCACTGCTGGTGGGAGTGCCGACTGGTCCAGCCCTTTTGGAAAACAATATGGGCATTCCTCAGAAAGCTAGATATTGAGCTCCCATTTGATCCAGCAAAAGCACTCCTAGGAATATACCCTAGAGACCGAAAAACACATAGCAGAAACACTATCTGTTCTTCTTTATTCATCTCTGCGCTATTCACTATAGCTAGAATCTGGAAACAACCTAAATTCCCGAGAACAGAGGACTGGCTAAAGAAACTGTGGTTCATCTACACTATGGAATACTATGCGGCTGTCAGAAAGGATGAAATTATGAAATTTACCTGCAAATGGATGGACATGGAGTCTATCATGCTGAGTGAAATTAGTCAGAAGGAAAAGGACAGATATAGAATGACTGCATTCATTAATAGGATATAGATACCAGTGTTTTACTAAATATGGGGAAATGGTAATGGCAGATTAAAACTCACCACTGAATATACACAAAGAGACTTAAGTGATAAACTCTAAATATCTGCAGGGCTAGCCACAATGTGTAAAATAAGAGGGAGAGAGATGCAGAGACAGAGAGAGATAGAGAAAGAGAGGAAACTGGGGTACCTGCTATTAAGGCGGGTCGGGTGCGGGGAGGGGGAGGGGTACATTGGTGGTGGAAATGGGGCACTGGTGGAGGGATGGGTGCTGGAATACTGTATTACCAAGAACCAATCATGAACACCTTTGTAATTGTATGTTTCACGGTGGTATAATAAAAAAAATTTAAAAAAAAGAATGAAGATAAAAGGAATTCTCTGGCCAATGTCAGCCAACAGTCCCAATGGGAGTTTGGAACTGAGCCGCCACACCCCAGTCTGGGGATGACGCCACCCTCACTGACCACTCAAGAGCACTTTTCTTAGAGCACCCCTGACTATGGCCACTGAAACAGTTGGCCACCCGATGGGGGTGACTGGTTGGGACCTCGGAGCGCCGCACCTATCAAGGCAAACTCTGAGAGAATGGTTCCTATGCAAAAAAAAAAAAGGGTTTATTCGAGTATACCTGGACCCATAGCATGACCACAAGCACAAGTAGTCAGTGGCTAAGAGTCCCGGAGCCCTTTCAATGGGGGTTCTTTTAAAAGAGAGTTCCCGCTGCTACAAAAAAAGCCCGCACATTACCATCCAATAGACTTAAAGCATTACATTAAGGTCTGCTCGCAGGCAGCCAATCACTTTGCAATAAGACACCATTACATACCAACCAGGCCATACTCAATAATTCTTTCTATATTTGGTGTGGCTAGGCGTACGTGCGGGATTGCAAGTCAATCAGACCAGATAACTAGTTGACAGGATGTGGGTGAGGGGTCTCCCCGACATGTCAGGGGTGAGAGTCAGCAGAGTCAGCAACATAACAGGATGTGGGTGAGGGTCCCAACATCTGCCAGGGTGAGAAACAGGAATTTGTTCTGGGCCCTCTGTTGTAGATACAGGAAGAAAGGGTTATTTGGGCCCCTAAAATGGTACTTTTCCATGAGTAGTCCTGCCCCGTAGCTGCTTTCAGCCACCACACACCAATTAACAGACATGCAAAACAATAATCTGGTGACATGCCTGTGTCATTCGATGAAAATCCATCAGTGATCCTTGGTCACTGACCCTCGGCACCTGTTGGGCATGTCCCACGCTGTGGAGAACAGCAAAGGACTCTCTGATCCCTGAGCCCATATCACTTCAAATCCTATCCCAAAGGTCATCGTGAGGAACAGAAGGATAGTTTCTGTGAGTTGAACTGTCATAGCCTGTTTTTTTATGGATGGCACCAGGCTAGCATGTTCTGAGCAGGCATTATCTGCCTCTTGTGTTACTTCCTTTGTATGTTTTTCTTACTCACTTTTGGGGAACAAACAAGAATGGAAGGAAAGAGGAATAGAAAAAAAGCACCCAAGGAAGCTTCTGTTAAGGAACCACAGTGAATGGGGTAACTTTTCAGCCCACTGGGGGAATTCTGGCAAACCAAGTAAGTGTGAATCTCACCTTGTCATGGTGAAAGATACCATCTGTCTCCTAAGTGTCCATCTGGTCTGTCTGTGATGGGGAAAACACCCAGTCACCATGGATTGGACAACGTGGGTTCCAGTTGCGACTGGACATTGGGAACATTACTCTGAAGAGGGATGGAGAGGTGGACTGGAGGAGATTGTGTATAGCCAGCCTCTCCCAGGGGTGACATAGCAACAAAACTCATGAGGAAAAAGAAATGATTCTAAGGTGCAGTTCCGCTGTTTCAGAAATCTTGGAGTGTATAATAGAGCACAGGGGAGGGAACTCAGGGGTCAGGGCAGCTTCTCTTGGGCTGGAATGATATTTAAGCACGTAGAGCCTTTGCCTTGCAAGCTCATTGCAGGTTCGATCCCTGCCATTCCACATGGTCTCAGAGCACTACCAGGAGTTATATTTGAGTACCATAACGTGTGGCCCTCCAAAATGTAACTGCTTTAAATTTCAGTAATAGGACGTAAATATATAATGGAAGGAATAGAAGTAGAGAGGGAAGGAAGGTATGGAGGCAGGAAGTGGGTAGTCGGGAGGGGGGGGGAAGGAGGCAGGGAGGAGAGAAGGAAAGGGATACAGAGAGAAATGGAGGGTGGGAGCAGTGCTGGGTAACAAAGAATTAATGAAGACTTACCTTGGGAAGTGTAGTACCATGATATTGGGCACAGGAGTGTTCAAACTTTTCAAATCAGCTCACCAAATATTCCTGCTTTAAAGTTCAAAACCGCATCATAACTGTCATATAAAGGAGGAAGGCAACAGTGGCCGAGTGGGTGGGGTCGCCACACCAGGGGGCAGCATTACTTCCTGCTTTGTGGAAGTGGAGGGACTAGAAGGAAAATGTCCCCACAGGAGTTTTGAAGAAAAAATGAACCAGTCACTGAGCAGCCAGCCCTGACTCAATGGGGTTTCATCAGGGATGATTCCAGAGTGGCTGACTTGATTTCTTCAGGGGAATCAGCTCAGGGTGAAGTCATGGAAGGGGGTTAGCATTTGAATAGATTAGGGTGTAAGCAGGTGGGGGCACAATGTTCTTGTTGATTATGAAGGTTTTGATTCCCAGAGAGGAATCTTGGGAAAGGACATGAATCAAGTAGACCAAAAGATGCAATGTACGGATTTGGAACTAGGTGAGTAAAATGGGGAGACCTGGAACTAGAGAAGGAAGTTCTAGAAAAATACAAACTGGAGATAATATATGGCATTTGCCTGCATGAGACTGACCTGGGTGTGGTCCCTAGAGTGTTCTGGGACCTCAGAACACTGCCAGGTGTAATTCTGGAGTGCAGAGCTTGGAATAATCTGAGCATTGCTGGGTGTGACACACACACACAACAACAACAACAACAACAACAACAACAACAATGAAGGAAGAAGGAGATAAAATACAAAGGGTAGAGTGATAGTATGGGTAGGGGCGTTTGCCTTGCCTGTGGTGATGTCCCATAGGGTCACCAAGCACTGTCAAGAGTAATTTCTATGTGCAGTGCTAGGAGTAATCCCTGAGAATTGTGGGTGTATTCCGCAAAAAAGAAAGAAAATAAGAAAAGGAGGAAGGAAAAAAAAGAAAAAGAAAGAAAGAGAGAGAGAAAGAGAGAAGAGAGAGAGAGAGAGAGAGAGAGAAAGAGAGAAAGAGAGAAAGAGAAAGAAAGAAAGAAAGAAAGAAAGAAAGAAAGAAAGAAAGAAAGAAAGAAAGAAAGAAAGAAAGAAAGAAAGAAAGAAAGAAAGAAGGAAGGAAGGAAGGAAGGAAGGAAGAGGAAGGAAGGAAGGAAGGAAAAGGAAAGAAAGAAAAGAAAGAAAGAAAGAAAAGAAAGAAAGAAAGAAAAGAAGAAAGAACCAGCCTTGGAGACCAAGGTGTCCTTCATAATGAACTCGGGGACCATTAGTGACAGGAGACGGCTCTGCTCAGGAGCCTACCCAGTGCCCCTTTGACATCCTTGTTCCTCAGGCTGTAGATAAAGGGGTTCAGCATGGGGGTGACCACCGTGTACATCACTGAAGCCACAGAGCTTTTCTCAGACACATAAGTCACTGCTGAACTCATGTAGACGCCCAGGCCAGTGCCATAGAACAAGGAGACCACCGAGAGGTGAGAGCCGCAGGTGGAGAAGGCCTTGGACTTGCCCTTCCCAGAGGACATGCGCATTAGGGAGGAGATGATCTTGGAGTAGGAGTAGAGGATCCCCCAAGGGGGAGCTATAATCAGCAAGGCCGCAGACCAGATACAAACAAATGTTATTGATCAGGATGTCCGAGCAGGCTGCCTTGAGCACCTGGGCCAGCTCACAGAAGAAGTGGGGATCTCGGTGCCCGCACAGAAAGTCAGCTGTGCCACCAGGAGGATGTGCCACAGGGCGACCCAGATAATGACCTGCCAGCACGCAAGCACAAAGAAAGGCACAGACACGGGGTTCATGATGACCGTGTAGTGCAGGGGGTGGCAGATGGCCACATAGCGGTCATAGGCCATGACGGTCAGGAGAAAATTGTCTAAGCCAACGAATATCATGAAGAAGTAGACCTGTGTGAGGCAGCCTGTGTAGGAGATGGCTCGGCTCTGCGTCTGGATGCTCACCAGCATCCTGGGGACAGTGGTGGTGGTGAAGCAGATGTCCACAAAGGACAGGTTGCAGAGGAAGAAGTACATGGGTGTGTGGAGGTGGGGGGTCGGAGGCGCTGGCCAGGATGATGAGCAGGTTCCCCAGCACAGTGACCAGGTACATGAACAGGAACACGCCAAAGAGGAGGGGCTGCAGGTCCGGGTCCTCTGAGAGGCCAAGGAGCAGGAACTGTGACTCCTGTGTGTGGTTGGCTGCTTCCATGGAGCCTGTGGATCTGCAGGGAAGACAGGAACGTTGGGGTCAGAGTGATAAAGCAGGAGGGAAGTCAGCTGCCTGGCATAATGCTAACCTGGCTTTGATTCCCACATTCCATAGGGTCCTCCCAGTAGTGCATGTGGTGATTCCTGAGTGCAGAGCCAGCAGTAACTGGTGTGGCCCCAAAATTCCAAAATAAAAATAATTAATTAATTAATGGTTTTATCCAGATCAATAGTACAGTAGGGAGGGAGCTTGCTCTGCATGTAGACAGCCTGGGTTCCTTCCATTTCACCCTGTATGGTCACTTAAGCCCTGCCAGGAGTAATTCCTGAGTGCAGAGTCAGGAATATCCCCTGACTTTCTCCAGTGTGGCCTAAATAAACTGAAAACGAAATTTAAAAATAGGGGCGGAGCAATAGCCCAGCGGTAGAGCATTTGCCTTGCATGCGGCCGGCCTATGCCTGCCGGGTTCAATCCCCTGCATCCCATATCATCCCTGAGCACCGCCAGGAGTAATTCCCTGAGTGCAGAGCCAGGAGTAACCCCTGAGCATTGCCGGGTATGACCCAAAAAAAAAAGCAAAAAAAAATAAATAAATAAAATAAAATAAATTTTTAATAAGTCAATGCTTCTTTATTAGGCTAAAAATTCCTTTGGGTTTAACAGTTTCTCAATAAACGATGAATATTATCTACACATGGTGGGTTTATAAATGAAGCATAATATATGTTCGATGCCAGAGTGGAAAACTTGAGCCATATAAAGAGAAGCATTATACTCTACTGCATTCAATAATTTGAACTTTTTATTTACATACGTTATAATCAGAACAATCTCTTACCGCAAACTGAGTTTTATTGATTTATTTTCTCTCAAGTCCATGTGCCGTTTCTCTGAGCCTTGCTGGAACAAGCTATATGAAATCCACTTGCTATATCTGCTTGCCACCCAGGTGGGCTGGAGGATGTGCAGAAGCCTGGTAGAGAGGTGGTGAAACTGGCTATGGGATCAGTGACGGGCCCATGAGCCTCAATCTACTCTACAATGGCCAACTTTGTAAGCTCTGGTGCCATCATAAAAATAAAATCTGTTCAAAGTTACAGAGCAGGGGCCAGAGTGAAAGTACAGCAGGTAGGGCGTTTACCTTGCATGCGGCCGGCCTGGGTTTGAGCACCACCAGTAGTAACTCCTGAATGCAGAGCCAGGAGTAATCCCTAAGTATTCCTGCGTGTGCCAACAAACTAAATTAGAGGGGCAGGAGTGATAGTACAGTTGGAAGGGCGCTTGCCTTGCACATGAATGGCCTGGGTCCAATCCCCAGAGTCCCATATGGTTTCCTGAGCACTACCAGGAGTGATTCCTGATCACATAGCCAGAAGTAACCCCTGAACCTCCTAGAGTGTAGCCCCAAGCCCCCCTCTCCCCCAAAAAAAATTACAGTGCAGAACTAGGAAGTTATAAAGGCATGCCTATATCAGGCTTTCCTAGACAGAATACTTGTCCATGAAAATTTCTGTGCCTTAAAAGATACACATGACAACCCTTTAATGTATGTTCTGTAATTTATAGTCTGGAGGGGAAGGAAAAGAGAAAGAGATAGAAATGGAAAGAAATCAAGAACCTGCCATGGAGCAGGGCTGGGGAGGGAGGGAACCGGGGATGTTGGTGGTGGGAGATGGGCACTGGTGGCGGGATGGGTGCTGCAACACTGTTTGACCAAAACCCAAATATGAACTTTTTAATTGTATATCTTTGTAATTTTAAAAATAAAAAAAATTAAAAAAAAAAAAAAGAAAATTTCTGTGCCTTGAGTCATTAATCTATTTTTTTTTTTTCAGCAGCAACTTCAGCTCCACGACAACAGGAGCAAACACACACTAGACGGATGGGGGAGGTGGAAAGGGAACCCGCTGGGGTGAGAGGCATGATGTTCCCTCCCTCCGGCGCCCCGTCCTGGCACCCTCCACCAAGTCACGAACTTGGTGACTCTGAGCCTCAGCTTAGAATGGGACGGCGGCTGGTCCCTGCCTGGCCTCCTCCACCACAGCCAGATGGGGGGCATTCCAGATGCAGCGGGTGTTACCTCCTGGTACCGCCATGCAGCACTTGAGCTTCATAAAGATCCTGGTGGCCCCTGGAGTCAGAGCCGAGCTGCAAGGCGGATGCTTCCAAGAAGAGGAGAGAGCGCCTGAATTGCAGAGATGATGTAGGGGAGAGAGGACACATGGGCATAAGGTTAAAGGAGAAGTCTGGGGGCAGAACAAGTGTGTATGCACGCATGCAGCACGTTGTCAGTGTTGGAGTAGAACAAGTTGGTCCACTGACCCAAAAGTGAGCAATAGCTACGGCAGGTAGGGCATTTACCTTGCACGCGACTGACCTAGGTTTGATCCCTGGGATCTCACAGGTCCCCGAGTGCCACCAGGAGTAATTCCTGAGTGCAGAGCCAGGAGTAACCCCTGAGCAGAGCTGGGTGTGACCCCAAAAAAGCAAAAAATAAATAAAATAAAGAGTGGTCTTTTGGTACAATGGCCACTGTTATGACCAGTCATGGCTTTCTATCAATCACAATCATGGGTTTCTATTCAATACTGATTGATAATTATTGGTTTAGGGAGGGAGGGAAAGGACCATAGGACAATGGGGCTGGGCTCTAGAAACGCTGGTGAAGGGATTGGTACAGTAACCCTGTGTCTGTAAAACAACATTGGTGGGTCTGTGAACGAGGATGCATCCATTGAAAAACAAATTTTAATGGGGCCAGAGAGCCAGGCCAGCAGGTAGGGTGTTTGGCTGGCATGCAGCTGACCGAAGTTCCATCCCTAGGATCCATTCATTCCATAGTCTTTCCCTGAGCACCACCAGGAGTAATTTCTGAACGCAGAGCCAGGAAGTAATACCTGAGCACTGCAAGCAGTCAGTCCTACTGTGGGGTGTAGCCCAAAAACAACAACAACAAAACGTGAAGTTTCCCAGTGGGTCTTTTGGTGTTGTCTAATAACACCAGAAAGTAGGCGTCTGGGGTAACTGGTACCATAACAGCTCTGCTGAGAAGGTAGAGCATGAAAACCTTGATTTTTTCAAGTGTTCCAATTTGGAGTCAGTCATTCAAGAAGTATGCTGTGAACTTACTCTGATCATGACTGTCTCATCTCCACAAGCCAAGCCATGAGACCGCACACTTATCCGAGCTGGACCTTAATGTGCTAGAAAACAGAAACCAAACACCAAGCTTACGCAAGAAAGACTTTTGTTTCTTTTGTCAGGTGCAAAGTCATGTTGACATTTGTACATTTGTGCATCCAAATGACATGAGGAAAATTTTGTTTTTCTAAGAAACCCCCCCAGAACTGCTTTAACCTTGTAACTGTCAGTTAATTCAAGAAAACATTGACCAAGAATTTCCCCTGTGTAAACTGCAACTTTTGCTTGCCAACATTGCTTCACACAGCTATTGTTACTTTTGAATCTTCCTTCAGAGAGAAACGTTGGTCCTGCATTAATTTCCCTGCATTAAAGGGAGCTATTATGACTCACATTCGTGATTGCTCATTAATGGGCTGAAGTGATAGTATATCAGCAAAGGAATTTGCCTTGCATAAGGCAGACCCTGGTTTGATACCTTGCATTCCATATGGTTCCTATGAACCACCACAAGTGATCCCTCAGTGCAGAACTAGGAATGAGCCCTGATCACTGCCGGTGTGGCCCCTAAAACAAATAATAATAATAATAATAATAATAATAATAATAATAATAATAATAACAATAGCAATAACAGTAACAACTACTTATTGAATTCTGCTCCATTCCCCCTTTCCTTTGTGGCTGCAGGATGATATAAGCCCTCCCTAAGTGTCTAAGAAGAGATGAGGCTACCATGACATCATGAAAGCACACACTGTCACAGCAGAGTTCCCTGAATGGGGATCTGGACTACTGATATGCTGACCTAGGGACACGGCTCTTCATTGAGTCCCTGTCATCTCTGTATTCAGAATTCTCTCCTCCTACCTGCGTTGTGATGAACTGGCCAACAATTGTGAATGACAAGAGATCGATCATGACACCATAAAAATGAAGCCTTACCCTGCCGTGATTTCCATGTAAAGTTTCTGTCAGTGAACACACCTGGGACCCACGTCCAGCTCTACTGAGAACCACCTGTCTGCTGGTGACGCAGCAGCATCTGGAGCTGCGTGGAAGCCTCCATTCATCTCCACCTGCAGATCACACATAAAATGAATCATGGCTGAAATAAAACACTGACCAGGGGATCATCTGCAGGGTGCCAACCAAAGCCGCTGCAAGGAGCATGGAGCATGCAAGAGGATGACCACGGAGCGTGGACTGAAGGACGTCCAGACCACACACAGTTAAAGTACAGAGATGTCACAACTGGTGGCTGTTCTAATAGAAGGGACAAGTTACTCGTCTTATTCGGAGGTCAGTGATTTGGGACTACAGGTGGATAGATCAGGAGCATTTTTACCCTACCAGGGACGTCCTGGGGCTAATTCCCAAAGCTCCTAATTAAAAGTTTCCTCTTTGGGCACAACTTCATTTCTTGGTAGAGAGAAGGAAAAGTTTCATGACCAGAAAAATGAAAACTTGGCTTGAAAGCTCTTCTCCCAGCGGGAGAATTTGTGGGTCCATCATACTACACTTCCTTTTTGGAGTTGTCTCCCCTAGGGCAAAAACTCCAGGTGAAGGATTTTTAATGATGAATAACCCAGGGGTGGCTGATGACATGATCTTCACCAATCAAAACATAACACTGGCAATTATATCGGACTTGCTAAGTGTCAGCGGGACCCAGCACCTAAGACTTGCTCTAGCACATCTAAATATCACACAAAAAGTCACCTGGAAAATGACATTGACTATTAAATACTCATAGTCACTGACTTGTTTAATATGCAAACAGCCCAGGTCACGTGACATGTGTTATAATTTACATTCTGAAGGTAATTGACCAAAAGAGGATGTTCAACAACTCTCTGAAATCTAATATTGTAAAGAGAATTGATAAAATTGGAATAGACTCCACTTCAGAAAAGACAGAAAAAATTGGTCCGGGAATATATATATATATATATATTCAGGAGTAACCCCTGAGCCAGGAGTAAACCCTGAGCATCGCCCGGTATGACCCAAAGTGCAAAAAAAAAAGTAAATAAATAAAAAAATAAAAAAATATATATATATATATTTTTTATTATACCACCATGAGATATACAAATAAAAAAGATATACAATTAAAAAGTTCATGTTTGGGTTTTGGTCATACAGTGTTCCAGCACCCGTCCCTCCATCAGTGCCCATCTCCCAATTATTTAAAAATTTTTTAAAATTTAATTAAAAATTTAAAAATTTTTTAAATTGCCCTCCATCTTGTCGGGCCTGGTGGCCCTGCCCGGCCGAGCTGCCCATGGGCCAGCACAGGGCCTCACGGAAGGCTGGGGAGGCTGGCGCTCGGCTTGCGCCGGGCCTAGCTGACCATGGAACCCCGAGGAGGGCAGATGGGTTTTGGGAGTGGGCCCGTCGCCTCTGAGGGGTCCCGGAAGCAGCCAGATGAGACTGCGCCCACCACACTAGCCACCATTTTTGCTGTCCGGACGCTGCGAAAGCGGCCTCAGACCTGATCAACAGAGCAAAGCCAGTTCGAGGCCCAGGTCGCGCCAAGAGCGCGCGGTCCACTAAAATAGTGAAACAGTAATGTCTTTTAATGCATTGCAGTCAACGAAGAGCAGGGAAAGTTTGTTGGGAAGGAGATATAAAGAGGAAAGAAATGACATACAGAACTCCGCCAAGTGGTTGAGGTGCGGGGGGCGGGGAGGGAGGTGGGGACATTGGTGATGGGAGATGGGTTTGGGCAGAGGGTGCGTGTTGGAGCACTGTAGAACCAAAGCTCTACATAGCATCTTTCAATAAAAAAAAAGGTGGAATCTTCCACAAAAAAAAATTTTTTTAAATTAAAAAACATACATATATATATGTATTTTTTTTTTTTTTTTTTTTTTTTATATATATGTATTTTTTAAATTTTTTTATTTTTTGCATTTTTGGGTCACACCAGCGATGCTCAGGGTTACTCCTGACTCTGCACTCAGGAATTACTTCTGGCAGTGTTCGGGGGGACCATATGGGATGCCGGGGATCAAACCGGGTCAGCTGCATGCAAGGCAAACGCCCTTTTGGACTATCGCTCTGGCCCAAGGGAATATATATTTTTAAGGTGACTTTTCAAATCATGAGGAAAGTTAGGACCAAATTGGACTGTGTCCAAATTTGTTTTAAAGGGTAAAATGATCTCTAAAACACACTCAAAAGGGCAAATAATAGGTGGAGTAAATTTAAATATGAAAATCTATTTTATTTGAAACAATAAGGATCGGGAAGATATGTTTGCTACAAATCACAGACAAATATTTTTACCATGAAACAACATCACAATCCATAAAAAAGACAGATGAGTAACAGCAAATGCTTAAAAGTTCATGACAAGAGACTGGAGCGACAGTATAACAGGCAGGGCATTTGCCTTGTACTCGGCTGACCTGAATTTGATCTCTGGCATCCCAAATGTCCCTCGAGTACTGCCAGGAGTAATTCCTGAGTGCATAGCCAGGACTAACCCATGAGTATTGCTGAGAGTGACCCCCAAAAAGCAAAAATTAATAATAAAAGTTCATGACCAAAAAGCACATGTATTTTTTCTCCTTTTAATCCACCAGCTATTGGTTGACAATACCAAAACAATCAAGGCTGATACTTCTTTTATTCCCCCCCACCATTTTAGACATACAATTGAAAGATGCTCATGTAGAGTTTTGGTTCTACAGCATTTTAGACATACATTTTATGTCACCATTTTAGACATACAATTGAAAGATGCTCATGTAGAGTTTTGATTCTACAGTGTTCCAACACCCATCCCTCCACCCGAACCCATCTCCCATCACCAATGTCCCCACCCCCTCCCTCCCACACCTCAACTACTTGGCGGGTTCTGTATGTCATTTCTCTCCTCTCTATCTCTCCCTCCGCCAAACTTTCCTAAGGCTGATACTTCTTTACATGACTTAATCTCCCTACACCTTTCACCCAAAATTTCCACGCCACCCCAATACCCCCAAATTCTCTCTACCCTATACCCTGTTGCCCCTAACTTCCTCCACTAACCATCATCATAGTCATCAAATCTGGGAAATAGTTTAGGTTTCTTTAGTGACATTTTTTATTGAGGCACTTCATTTACAAAAATGTCGGAATAGTGTTTTTAGGGGGGCAATGTTCCACCATCTCAAACTGGATTAGGTGCCTGTGAAGGGAGGCAGCCTGGGGCGTGTGTCAGAGGGGACACAGGCGCAGGGAAGGCGACAGGATGGGTTGGTGAGGAGGAGACTCAGCGGGGTTTGCCTGCTCTGGCTGCGCTATCCGATTCCCCATATTAGTAAAAGCTTTTGATCGTTGTTTCTCCCGCTTGCATATTTTAGTGTAATTACTTAGTGTAATCACTTCAAGTTCTATTCATTTTGTCCCCAAGGGGGCAAGTTCTGATTTTTAAAGAGCAGATCTGTTGCTCACGATTGTCCAGCCCACGGCATGTTTCCCAGCCATGTAGTAGAGGACATTGAGGTGGAGTTCAAGTCGGGACGGCTGTGAATCATGCCGTTCTATTTGAGTGAACCAGGCTGCTTATTTGAGTGAATGAGGTGCAAATGGATTTCCAGATTTGTGTTTTCATTTCTTTTGGGTAACCCCTAGTACAGGCATGATTGCAACCTAGGGTATTTCTAATTTCTCTTAACAGGAAGTCTCCTGCATTTTCCTTAGAAGCTATATCAGGCTCAGAGTGATAGTGCAGTGGGGAGGATGCTAGCCTATGCACTAACCCAAGTTCAATCCTCAGCATCCCATAGGGTGCCCTGAGCACTGCAAGGAGTAAATTCTAAATGCAGAGCCAGGAGAAACCCTGAGCACAACTCCAATCCCCATAGTTAAACCATTTTGGGGGGCGGAAGCACTAGTGGGGGAGTTGACTCCTTGCATTCACCTCGCCCAGGTTCCACCCCCGCCTCCCATAAAGTTGCCTGACCCTCCAGAAACGATTCCTGAACTCAGATCCAGAAGCCAGCCCTGAGAACCACAGGGTATGGTCCCCAAACAAGAAAATTTAACATCAATAAACAGCTGAAGTGACAGTTTAGTAGGGAAGGTGCTTGCCTTGCACATGGCTTGGCTGATTCGATCCCCACACCCCTGTAGGGTCCCCTGAGAACCTCAGGAGAGATTCCTGTATGCAGAACCAGAAGTAATACCTGAGTATCACTGGGTGTAGTAAACAAAAGTGAAATGAGCCACTGAACTTAAAGTCATCAAGCGTTCCAACACAGGTAGCGTGCGGAGCAGGCACATGTGCAGTGGGGCGGGCTTAGTGTGGCCCCGCCCACTCCCGCCTACACGTGGTGTGGAGACAACGCGCGCATGCGTGCAGCGCAGCGTGGCGTGGCCCCGCCTCCTTCCGCAGGCACGTGCGGAGCCTGCGGAACTGGCCCTATCTGCGTGCTGGTGGGGGAAGTCGAGCCTTCATGGCCTCCCGAGAAGCAGTGTTGGGTTTGGTATGATCAAAACACACGGCAGGGAGGACACAGTGCGCTGCCCACTGCAAAAGGCCTTGCACAGGCGCCGAAGCCGCGGACTCACTTGCCTTGCACCGCGGCCAGCGGAGCCTGGTCTCCTCTTGCACTGCCTAAAAACTCAACAAATATTTGCAGCCTACGGGATTCACGGTTTTTTGGATTCCAATGTGAATGGTGAAACTGGTGAGTTTCTTTGGATGCCTTTTCTGCTCTAGCAGGAAAAAAAAATTTTTTTTTGCTTTTTTTTTTTGGGTCCACCCAGCGATACTCAGGGGTAAGTCCTGGCTTTGCACTCAGGAATTACTCCTGGCAGTGCTGGGGACCAAATGGGATGCCGGGGATCGAACCCAGGTCGGCTGTGTGCAAGCGCAGACGCCCTCCCCGCTGGACTATCTCCTCCGGCCCCCACAAAAAAATGTTTAAGGCAGGCAGGAGGCCTCTCGGAGTGATAGTACAGCAGAGAGGGTGTTTGCCTTGCTCTCTGCTGACCCAGGTTCGATTCTCGGCACCTTGTAGGTTCCCCCAGAAGTGACCCCTAAACCCTGAGTGCGGTCCAAACCCAAAAAGAAAAAAGCTGGAAGAAATTGTTTGGAGGGTCGGTGCTGTTAGGGGATCCAGGGCCACTGGTGGCGGGGCTCGAACCCTGGACCTGTGCGTGCAAAGCTGAGAGTGTGAAAGCTGTCTGCTCTGGGGTGCCTTCTGCTCCCCCTTCTCATGGCTTCATTTATGTGTGAAGCTGCCCCCTAGCACCCCCTGCTCCAGCGTTTCCGGGTACATTTGTGCCCCACTAGGCAGGAAGTGCGCGGTTTTAGCAGGGTTCCACCGGTGAGTTTTGCTCATCTCTATCCTTGTGGAAATGCTAAAACTTGGTACCAGTGTAAGGTTTGGGGTTGCTATGGGGGATGCTGGTTAGTTGGTCTATTTCCTCCTACTTGTTCTCAGCATATTCACACGCCTCTTTACCCTGGAATGATTCTCCGTAGAAATAAATAATATTGTTGTAGGGTAGAATTTTTTGTTATTTGGTATGTATTCTGTTTTGGGGTTTGTTTGGGTTTTTTTTTTTTTGCTTTTTTTGGGTGACACCTGGCAATGCTCAGGGGTTTCTCCTGGCTCTGCACTCAGGAATTACTCCTGGCGGTGCTCAGGGGGACCGTATGGGATGCCGGGGATCGAACCCGGGCTGGCACAGGCCGGCTGCGTGCAAGGCAAATGCCCTACCCGCTGGGCCATCGCTCCGGCCCCATTGGGGGGTTTGTTTTTAAGTACCAGTTGATTCCACAATGCACCCCCAGATAGGGAAGGACTGTTTCATTTATCCTGCGCGTACCAGCTGTTCAGCTCTTCCTAATTTGAGACAAAATAGCAAAGGATATTTGCTATATATCTCATGGGTTGTCGGCAACTGTTTTTTTTTTTTTTTTTTTTTTGGCGTTATGAGAGCCCCTTTGCAGCGTTCAGCCTATTCTGAGTTCTTTTTATTTCTGCTATTGTGAGGAATTCCTTCTCTCCGTCCTTTGGTGGATGCAGGTGAACCTCAGTCTTGTAAATCCACAGAACTTACAAGTTCAGGACTTACAAGTTCAGTTTCAGCAGGGAGCAGGCTGGAAGCAAAGAGAAGTACTTTGTATGAGACTGTGATGCGGTTAAAGGTTCTCATCTCATCTGATTGGTTCCCTCCAGGATCATTGTCCAATCACTGTGGTGAGCGAAGGGGTGTGGGCGTGGCTACCCCTAGGCTTGGCCCGGAAACCAGAGTACCAGCTGCCCAAAGGGCGGATGGAGTCCCGCTTTGCCTGAATTTGGAAATTAGCTTGTAGCAAAATCTGGAACTGGCCTTGGTGCTACTTGTGCTCGTCTGAGAAGCATGAGGCAGCTGTGCAGGCCTGGAAGTCTGCCCCAGGCTAAACAGTAGCTCAGGAACCGCTTTCAGGCCGGTTGGCTCTGCCAAGCATTTCACTGATTTACCTAGGACCACGCATTTGGGTTGTGGACTCAACCCAATAAAATCACCTTGCCATGGTTGAATGGTTGATGAATGTGCTGTACTGCTTGCCCATTTATTAGATTGCCTTTCATTCTCTCAACAGGGTTAGAGGTTCTTGGGGTTTTTATTGGAGTGTTGTTTTTGTTTGTTCATTTTTGGCTTTGAGGCTTTTTTGGGTCACACCCAGCAAATCTCAGGGATTATTTCTGGCTCTGCACTCAGAAATTACCATGCTGGGGAACCACATGGGATGCCAGGATTGAACCCAGTAGACCGGGTGCAAGGCAAACCCCCTTCACAACTGTCCTATCGTTCTGGGTCCAGAGGATTTTTAACTTATCTTTAACTTATGCCTAGGTGTTGGTGTAACCGATTTTCTATGTTTTGCTTTTTGTTTGTTGGGGCCACACTTCGACTGCTCAGGGCTCACTCCTTGCTCTGTCTCCAGGGATCAGTCCTAGAAGGATTGGGGATGTTGGGATCATATGGGATGCCAAGATCAAACCCGGTTGGTCACGAGCAAGGCAAGTACTGTACTCTCTCTCCGCTCCTTTGTTTTGCTAACTCATCGATGACTCCTTTACCTTCTATCCAGTGACGTTTACAATTCAGTTTTGCAGCTCATGCAGTTTCTGATTTCCTGTGTACACAGAGCTGTCAGCGTCATGAAAGTGTTAGTTGACTTAAGGCTTCCTCTCACATGCCCTGGGGGTATTTTATGGTGATGTACAGACTTGATGAAAATAAACGTTGCCCTGTTTCTTGTGCTTACAAGAAGATTCATCGTTAAGGGTATTGACTGCTGGGAGCCAGAGCTGATGTACCTACGGCAGGTGGGGCATTTCCTTGCACACAGCCCACCGGGCTCCCATCCCTGACACCCCACTGGGTCCCCAGCACCACCAGGAGTGATGCCTGAGCACAGAGCCAGGGGCAAGCCTAAGCACCACATGTCCCCTAGAAACCTTGATTAAATAAAGGGGTGCCCAGAGCTTTGGGACACGAGTGGGGTTTTGGATGTGACTGCTTTATTCCACGTGCATCGGTCAGCTGTAGAGGCGTCTTCCGGGCCTGGGAAGATGACACCAAGGGATGAAGCCAGTGTCTTGATGGGGGTATCTGGGTCTGTTCCCCAGAACTACATGGTCCCCCAAGCTCTGCTGTGCTCCGTGTACCTCACTCTACTCCATTCTGTCACGCGGTCCCTAAGGCCTGCCTGCCACTCTGTTCCCAGGCTTAGCTCAGCAAAATACTACCAGCTCTCAGCACCCTGATAGCCTTCCACCCTCGGCCCAGAAAATCAGCTATAATGCCAGAGGGACTTATTTAGGTGGTGGTGAGATTATGTTCAGGGTCTGTCTCCTGGCTTTCCACTCGGGGTCACCCATGCAGTGCCAGGGGATGGAGCCAGGGACCTGCTTTGTTCAAGGTGAGAGCCTTAACCCAGCACTAGCTTTCCCTCTCATAGTCTGCTCTTTTCTTTAATAAGCTTCTTTTGCTCCCATTGAAACCTTCTCTTGGTAAATTCTTTAGGCAGCCCACAGCTCAGAGGCTTGAGTACATCTCCCTTCTGAACGTATTCACCAAACTTTTTTTTTCCCTTTATTTTTGTTGCTTTTCTTTTCGGGGGCTTTACCCAGTGATGCTCAGGGATTCCTCCTGGCTCTCCACTCAGCAATTACTCCTGGCAGAGATTGGGCGACCCTATGAGATGCCAGGGATCAACCCCAGTCTGCGTGCAAGGCAAAGGCAGTCCCTGTTGTACTATCACCGGCCCTCACCAAAATAAGTGTCTTAAGTAATTTCCTTAAATGATTTTCACTAAGGGCTTCTTGAGAACTTCCCGAGAAAGAGAAGCTCACAAACCCAGGCGTTGCTGTTGCCAGTTTAAAGTGTGACTTTTGCAGGGGAAAGTGGCTTGCCAGGGTTTAAGAGAAGTGATCCCCCTTCTTAGAAAGGGAAATGTCCCTTTACACATGTAAATCTCGTACCTAGGAGGCAGACTCCAGCCTACGCCCCCTGGAGCTCACCCCCACCCCCTCACCCCCTCCCGCAGGAACTAAGTTTTCTGCCCGAGACTTTGGGGGCTGCAGCAGGGAGGGTGAGCTTGGGCCCCATACACTAGGTCACATCTGAAAGTTTAGCTAAGCAGCAGATTATAGGGACAACCCAAGTATCCTGTATTGAATTAATAGGAATTTGGGGTTCAGCCTCCTCCGTCTCCCACTCCATTCACCCCAGCCTTTCGCCTTTGCATTTCACTGCCTCATCAGTACAGATTTTTACACCAGCTTTTTTTCCTTTTTTTTTCAGAAGTGGACTACAATCTGATGGAAAGCCTTTTCTTTTTTCTAGTTGAAGATTTTCTTAATTTTAGAATTTGCAAAATTGTGCATAAATAAAATTTTCTAGGTTTTTAAATCCGAAGTTTCAATGGAGATTTTTAAAATAATTTTTAAAATTAAGTATTTAAGTGTAATTTTTAATTTACATTTTCAGGTATGCTTTAAACACAGTATGTGAAGATGAGGCTGTGCCATCCATTATTGGGTGGGGAAATAGCCCACCTGGGTCCCTTGTGTACCCAAGAAGCTTAAATTTCTCCCCCTCCCCCAAATTGAGTCCCGTTCCCATCCCCACCAAATGCAGGGTGTGGGGGTGTCTGCTTAGCGCTGGCCCCTACTTTCAGTTTCTGCCCGTAGCTGATGCTCAGGGAGACTCCAGGTGGGGGGAACCAGAGCCTCCTAACAGCGGGGGCTGTGCTGCCCAAGTGCTTAGGGAGTGGCTGCTGGGGTGCTGAGGAAGGTTTAGCTTTCCCTTCCCCCCCATCCCTGCTCCTCAGCGGGGTCCTCCCAGCCCCCAGCTCTCAGTGTCTTCTCCAAATCTTCAGCGGCCTCTGTGAGCCCCCTGCAAGAGGAGAAGAACCTCTCAGCTAGGCCCCAGTGGATGTTCTCCCTGGACTGGGCTTCATCGGAATCACTTTGGTGAGTTGTGGGGGGAGGAGGGCCCCCAGCTCTCCAGGGCTTCATGGGGACTCAGGTTGGGGAGGCTGGGGAACCCCGACTCTTTCCAGTCCTGCGGCCTCCTGTCTCTGCCAAGGGAAGTCTGTTCTGACAGAGCCCGTTGCAGTTCTCTGAGATGTCGGGTCTGCAAGGAGGAGCTCTTAGAGCCGGCTCCTCTGCGCGTTACTGTCAGCCTCTGTGAGCCGGCTCTCAGCTCCCAAATATTTCTAACAGTCCCCCAAAGTAAAAATGCAGGAGTGCGCACTCATTTACCTTTTTTTTTCTTCTTACCACCTTTCTTTTCCTTTCTCTTCTACCTTTCTTTCCTCGTTCGTTTTGGTTTTGGTTTTGGGGGTCACATCTAGTTGTTCTCAGGACTTACTCCTGGCAGGTTGGGGGATCTGTAGGGTACCAGAGCAAATGCAGTCGGCTGCATGCAAGGGGATCACCGTCCCACTGCTCTCTCTCTCTCTCTCTCTCTCTCTCTCTCTCTCTCTCTCTCTCTCTCCTCTCTCTCTCTCTCTCTCTCTCTCTCCAGCTCCTCTTTCTTCCCTTTCTAAAATTCTCTTACTTTTCCTTAGTTTCTTTTTCTTTCTTTTCTTTTTTTTTGGGGGGTGGGCATACCTGGTGTACTCAAGGCTCTTCCTGGCTGTGAGCTCAGGGATCATTCCTGAAAGGGCTCTGGGGACCACAAGGGTACAGGGGATTGAACCCAGGTTGGCTGCGCCCAAGGCACGCGCAGTCCCTGCTGTACTATCTCTCTAGCCCGAGTTTCTGGTCTTTACTATTTATTTTCTTTCACGATCTTGGGCTCTGTGTGCATTGTTTTCCTATTTAAGTGTTAGGTGAGGCTGTTTATGAGCTTGTTTGTTTTCTTGTTTCTTGACTAGTATTACTGTGAGGTTTTTTTTTTTTTTTTTTGAGGGGACTTTTGGGCCACACCTGGCGTGCTCAGAGATTACTCCTGGCTCTACACTCAGGAATTATTCTTGGCAGTAGATGTGGTGACCCAAAAACTTAAAAAAATATGGCCATCATAGATGGTTGTGATTTCAGTCTTCTTGAATTTATTGAGGCCTTGTTACGCCTAACAAGACGATATGTGCCTGAAAACAGTCTGTGTGTTACAAGAATGTACGCCCTGCTGCTTTGGTGTTGAATGTTCAGTACATAGTGTGAGGCAGAGAGAGGTATTCTTGTTGCTTCTCTGCACGTTGATGTACGTGGGGTGTGAAGGTCTCCTTCCATGGGACGGTTGGTCATGCCTGACTTTAGTTCTGTTAGCTCCTCTTTAAGAAGTTCTTATGTTGGGACCGGAGCAATAGTCCAGTGGGTAGGGCATTTGCCTTGCATGCAGCTGACCCAAGTTTGATCCCCGGCATCCCATATGGTCCCCTGAGCACTGCCAGGAGTAATTCCTGAGTGCAGAGCCAGGAATAACTCCCTGAACATCACCGGTGTGACCTTCCCTCCCAAAAAAAAAAAAGAAGTTCCTATGTTGAGGGGCCAGAGACATAGTCTGGTGGTAAGGCGCTTGCCTTGAATATAGCTGTATGGTCCCCTGAGCACCTCTTAGAGTGATCTCGGAGCTCAGAGCCAGGAGTGACCCTTGAGCACTACTGGGTGTGGCCTGATCAGGAAACAAAAATAATCTCTTCCTTTGATGACGTGAACACACTGTCACGCTATCTTGTACTGACGGCTTGATCCTTGTGTTTTCATTCCAGCCCTGCTCCCTGTAACGATATCTCAGCAGACGGTGGAGAGTCCGTAGGACAGTGGGCCCCCGAGTTCTGTCGTCTGGTGACCCTCGGTGTCATCACAGGCTCTTGCCTTGCATAGGCTGCACCTCCTCCTCCTTGGATCCCCGCCCCCATCCCTCTTGGTCACATCCTTTCCCACCGCTTCTGACGTCCCCCAGTGAGTGTCCTGATGGCCCCAAAGCGGGCAGAGTCCACTCCAAGTGGGACTCTCAAAAGGGCCACGCCGCGTTATCACCCTGGAGACCAAAGTGAAGTGGATCAAGGAGCATGAAGGCGGCGCAACCGTGTCGGCGATTGCGGTCGGGCACCTGCCGTTCCACTGTGGCCACGGTGCTGAAGAACAAGGGAGAAGCTGCTGGAAGCCGTGGAGGGCTCCGTGTCCCTGCAGGCCACCCGGCTGACTAAGGTCCGAGAAGGGCCCATCTCAGAGATGGAGACGCGGCTCCTGGCCTGGATCGAGGCCCACACCCAGAAGCGTGTTCCGCTCAGCACCCTGGTGATCACGGCCAAGGCCAGAGCCCTGTTCGCTGCCCTGAAGGCGGAGGCTGGCCCGGCTATGACGTCCACTTCACTGCGAGCTCTGGGTGGTTCCGCGGCTTCAAGAACCGTTACTCCTTGACCAGGGTCCAAGTGCCTGATGCTTCGCCAAGAGAGGAGGAGGGTGTCGTTGAGGGGCTCCAGGATGAAGTGGCCGAGGATCGCCTCCCCGGACGCCAGAAGAGCAACAGGAAGTCATAGCCCGAGAAAGGGAGCGAGAGCAAGAGCCCCCAAGAAAATTCACGGTGCAGGGTTTGACCAAAGCCTTTGCTGACCTCAACAGGGCCCTTCAAAAGTTTGAAGCCATGGATCCCAACCCAGAGAGGTTTGCATTTGTCCAGGGAAAGTGCACGATGCATTGTTCTCTTACAAGCTGATCCATGCAGAGGAGAAGAAGAAAATGAAACAAGTCAATGGGGGGCCTGTTTGGGGAAAGAGCAATGTCTCAGGGCCGGAGCCGTATTCCAGCGGGGCCGCTGCTGGCCAGGCACGTGGCTGGCCCGGGTTCTAGCCACAGCATCCCAGAGGGTCCCTCAAAGCCACTCTAGGAGTGATCCCTGAATGTAGAGCCAGGAGTAAGTTCTGAGCACCACTGAATATGACAAGAACCAACACAAACAACAATAACAACAAAAAAAGGACGTCTCAGGAAGGGCCTGGAATGCTCCTTCAGAGAATATTCCAGAAATAGATGATGCTAGTGTGGCAGAAGAAAGTTCCATGAAACTTTCATGGAAAGTTTTTCATGGAAAGTTTTAGCACCCATCAGAAAACAGGTATCGATACTGATCCTAATGCAGCCCCAGCCTGAGGTGACTTTAGCAGAAATGCTAAAAGGTTTCTGATAAAGCAAACAGTTTTGAGATATTAAAACTTGTCCCAAAAAAAAGGATTTTTTTGCAGTTGTTTCATGGAATTGTTTTGAGCTTAGTGTTATTGTGAGTTTAAACAATAAAGGATTAGTTACCCTTAGTTATAGTTGCTTATTCTTGAAGAACAAATATTTTAAATTCATTTCATGTTGCCAAAGTATACTGCCTTTATGAAAGCTACAGCTTTTTTTTTTGTTTGTTTCATTTTCACTTGAGGCCCACATTCAGCAGTGTGGTGGCGGGAATGTGGTACGCGGATTGAACCCAGGGCTCTCGTATGCAAAGCTTGTGCTCCAGCCATTTAAGCCATGTGTACAACTCTATAATATTCTTTTTTGTTCCTTTGTTTTGGGGCCCACATCTAGTGGTGCTCAGGGCTCGCTCCTGCCTCTGAACTCAGGGGTCACTCCTGAAGGTGCTCAGGGGACTCTAGGTGGTGCCGGGATCGAACCGTCAGCTGTGTGCCCTGCAAACACCTTCCCTCTTGTACTATTGCTCTGGCCCCTCCACGTTTTAATTTTATAAACATGCATTCGTATTTCCTTGGATTTGGCAGTAGTCTTGCACGCCGCCTGATCTGAATTTGATTCCTGGCACCATAGAGTTCCCTAGGCATGAGCGATGCCACCCTGGAGGTCCCCAGCACCATTGGGATGTCGCAAGGATCCCCAACACAACAGGGAAGAGATCACCGGACACCATGTCTCTGAATCCCAGTTTCCAGAATCTTTATAGGCTCCCCCCCCCACACACACACACACTTTTATTTCTTGATCATGGTTTTGCAGTGTAATACTTTGTGGTTCAGTCAAGGAAGGAGAAGTCCCTGGGGGTCTCACGTAGGTGGTATCTAAATAAATAACAGGTATAGCCAGTGTTTATGGACAGTGAACCCAGGCACTACGACAGGCTGAGAATACCAGGTTGGTGGGGAGTGGGTGGAAGGAGGATAAAGTGGACCAGAAGTAACACAAGAAATGGGCACTTCCTGGCCAGTGGATCAACTGCAAGGTGTCAAGGATGCAGGGTGACCTGGGAAGGTGAAACAGCATCAGCTGCTGTGGACCCCTTCTTCCCTTTTCCTCCTCCCCTCTCCTGTTGACACCAGGAGCTCCTCTGAGATCCGGGAGCAGGCACCAATTTGGCTAATGATGAGTCTGCATTGGCCCCTCTAGGCTGTACCGAGCAGATAATTAGCCTGCACCCTCCAGTCAGTGCGGCTCTATCGATGACAGTTGGCTTTTCTCTCTGTCTCGCAGGACACGAGAGTGCAGGAAAGCGAGGTCCATGCTGGTGCCTGTATTTCTGGCTGTTCTGAGCACAGAGCCTTGGCGCCAGCTCTCCTCAGCTGGGGGTGGCAGCTGGGACCATGCATCAGCAGGTGCCATCCAGCCCAGAACAGTGAGTGACCGGGAGACACGGGCACGAGGAGGGAAGACTGGGAATTCCTTCCTCAGTCCTGGAGAATTGGGGAGTACCACCGGAGGGAGGGTCCCATTTGTCAACTTGCAAGTCAGATGCCTTTATTGGCTTTTCTCTTTCCTCGGCTGGGAACTTGGGGACCTAGATTTGGGGACTCTGCTTCTCCCTGCTCCCCACCTCTGCAAGCTGCTAGTTCACATCACCCCAGGAAGTGGATCACGCCAGCTTGTTTGCTAAGCAACCCCCAAGAGTCATGAATGCAGGGATTTAAGGCCATGAGCTTGGTGAGGGGTATAGCCTTGCACCCCTAAAACTGAGTGGCTTCCTGGTGGTAGGATCAAAGCTTGGTGCTCTGAAGGTCTTTGATATTTTGGGGGGCATGGGGGCTCCCCAAGATGGATCCCAAGGGTGATTCTTAGCCAAAGGAGCTGGGACTTCACGCCCAGAGATGTGAGGCTGGCTTTATTTTCTTTAAGTTCCATGAATGTGAATGGAAAGTTAAAATGAATGCGTGTGTTTGTGTATGGGGAAACAGGCTGAGGGAAAAAAGGTTCCTTTACCCCTTGGTTTCTAGCCCTCTCTTCAGGTTTTTTTGGCGGGGTGGGGTGGTGTCATACCTAGCAATGTTCAGGATTACTTTAGCTTCTATGCTTTGGCCTCATTCTTGTCAAAGCTTAGGATCGAACCTGGGTCTGCCACGTGCAAGGTAAGCACCCTTCCGTCTGGGCTATCGCTCTGGCCCTGGAAGGAAAAAATTGGAAAGCTCAAGAACTTTACATTTATAACTTGGTTTTAAAAAAAATTCTTTATTTTAATTTTTATTTACTTTTGTGGAAGCCATACCAGGTAGTGCTCAGGAATTACTCCTGGCTCTGTTCTCTGGGATCACTCCGGGATCCTTTATGGTACCAGGGATCAAACCTGGTTGACTGAATGAAAGGCCTTACGGATGAATGATGGCTCCAAGCTAAATGTAAGTGAGAGTCAAATGTTGGATTCTGTTTTTGATTGGGGGCCACACCTGGCTGTCCAGGGCTTACTTCTGGCTCAGTGCTCAGGAGTTACTGCTGGAGGTGCTTAGGGGGACCCTCTGGGATGCCGACATTGAACCCTGGTTGACTGCATAATCGGCAAGCGCCCCTGCCTACTATACTATTTCTCTGGCTACTAAAATTAATGGTTTGGGGTCAGAGCGATAGTATGGTATGTAGGGGCGTTTGCCTTGCATGTGGCCAACCAGGTTTGTTCCTCGGCATTCCATAGAGTCCCGTGAGCACCGCCAGGAGTAATTCCGAGTGCAGAGCCAGGAGTCACCCCTGAGCATCTCTGTGCATGACTCAAAAGGCAAATAAATGATTTGGATGAAAAAATGCACATACACGGGTCCTGTAAGCCTGTTTATATTATGTCTTCCTGCTTCCCCCACTCCCCTAAAGGTGCCTGTGTTCTGTGGACCCCCACAATCTAACTGGGGTGGTCAAGTTCCTCTTCCTGGGGCTCGCAGATGATCCCCAAGTCCAGCCTCTCCTCTTCTGCCTCTTCCTGTCCATGTACCTGGTCACTGTCTCAGGGAACCTGCTCATCATACTGACCGTCAGCTCTGACCCCCGCCTGCACACACACCCATGTACTCCTTCCTCTCCGTCCTGTCCATGGCTGACTCTGGCTTCATCTCCACCACAGTCCCCAAGATGATTTGGGACATGCACACCCAGAGCAGAGGCATCTCCTATGCCGGCTGCCTGGCTCAGTTGTGCTTCTTCAATCTGTTCGGCTGTTTGGACAGTGTCATCCTTGCCGTGATGGCCTATGACCGCCTCGTGGCCATCTGCCACCCCCTGCACTACCCCGTCATCATGAGCCCCCGCCTCTGTAGCCTGCTGGCCCTGGTCTCTTTCCTCATCAGTGTGCTGGAGTCGCAGCTGAACCTCCTGTTAATGTCACAGCTGACATTTTGTGCTGTGGCTGAAATTCCTCATTTCTTCTGCGACCTTCCACAGCTCTTTAAGATCGCCTGCAACAAATCTTCCGCCAAAGACATGATGATGTTCCTGATCGCTGCCGTGTTTGGGGCACTGCCAGCCTCTGGGATCCTGCTGTCATACTATAAGATCATTTCTTCCATCCTCAGAACCCCTTCCTCTGGGGGGCAGACACAAGGCCTTCTCCACCTGTGGCTCACACCTGGCCGTGGTGTGCTTGTTTTATGGAACTGGCCTGGCGGTGTACCTGAGTTTGACTTCTTCCCATTCTCCCCGGAAGAATGTAGTGGCCTCCGTGATATACACTGTGCTCACCCCCATGCTGAACCCCTTTATCTACACCCTTCGAAACAGGGACATCAAGAGAGCCTTCCGGAGACTCTTGAACAGAACAGCTGAGCCTTAGCACCCGAGTCATGTTTGTGTTTGTGTCTACAGAACTGATATAAAACGGCATCTGGAGTTGGCCAGCAATGTTCCTTTTGATGACTGAATTTTTTTTATTTTCTGTGCAGGGGTGGACCCCAGAGGCTAGGAGTAAGCACCTTCTCGCAGTGCTTAGGGTTTACTCCTAGCTCTGAGCTCAGGGATTACTCCTGGCAGTGCTCAGGGGACCTTAACATGTACACAGTGGTTAAACTTGTGCTGAACCCCTTCATCTACAGCCTGAGAAATAAGGGCATCCAGAATGCCTTCCAGAAGCTTCTCACCAGGGCAGCCTAATCTCAGTATCTCAGGGTCGTGCTGTTTTTCTTAAAGATCATATTAGATCATATTAGAAATTATTGCAAACCCACCTGTCTTCAGTGGCCAACATGGTTCCCTTGTAAAAAGTTTTGCTTTTTCTCCATCTTTCTGGAAGTTGCAGTGTTGGTTGTTTTTAGCTCTTCTTTCATAGAAGAAGGGGATACTGAAGGATACACATGTTTCCAAATGCCACTAAATTCAGTTTTACCACATAAGCTACTGTGGATGTAGAGTGTGATCACTCTCATGGTCGCATCTGTTTGCATGAGACTCTGACTCGAATCTGGTGAACACTGAGGTAGGGGCTGCAGGGGTCTTACTGTGCTTCATCTAGAAGCTTCTGGGACCTATGTCAAGGCTGTCCTTGCTCAGGATTCTTAGGCTGTCGGATAAGCTAGGGCAGACTGTCTAATATTGGTCTTCAGTCCTCTTTCAATAGCTCTCAAGGAAGAAGTGACTTTTAGTCACTAATTGCCACAGCTATTCTAGAACTGTTGTGTCCAAGTTTAGCTCAAGGAATCTGTCCCCTCCTGTAATGATGAGAGTCCGTGTTATTCTGACCAGAGTGGCCAGTTTACTTGATCTCTCTGTGGAATCCCGCCCTGACAGCAGCTTCATCACCCCAGGAACCCTGCGAGATCAGTAGCTTTAGGCATCACCACCCTTCCGTTCCAGACTGGGATCCTTGCAATTGTCTTCAACTTCTTCACATGTATTGTTTAAAGTTCTGCTTTGCAACATGACCAAGAAATAACAGCTTTTAAGACAAAGGAACTTTTGAGAAATTGTCTGAAAGTCGACAAAACCAATCTTTGGCCATCTCACTCCTCTGAGTTAAACACTTCAGGATCAGGAAAGATAGAAAGCTGGTCCCAGGAATTGAAGCACGCTTTGCTCTTTGGCGATCTGCTCTGTTAACTGATGGCATAACTCTCACAAGATGGCTTTTTCTTTCTGAGATGAAGGGTTCGATGCGAGGCCTCACCTATGCCAGCGCTTGAGCTAAGTCATGTCCTTGCTCCCAAACAGTGACAAATCCAGTAGAAGAAGAATGCATTTTAAACTGGCAAAATACGCTATTAAAAAATAAACAACTATCCCATACTTGGAGAATACTGTAGTGATCGCTGGAGAGGGTAGGCAGAGATAATGGTGTATTTTCATTGGTGGACAGCAGGGGAATTTTGATCCGAGATGCAGCAAATTCTGTGCCCTTAGATGTTAATACACATCTCCAAAAGTGATATAATTTTGCATCCTAATGATAAATCAATAAAAATGTGTTTATCATATTGTCATTGCTATCAATGTTATGTCTGTGGGGAGAGGAAGCAGGTTCTTGAACAATATAAGAATGTCTTTAATAATGCATGGGACCAGAGCGAGAGCACAGAGAGGGAGGGCACTTGCCCTGTACACGGCTAACCCAGCTTTGATCCCCGGCATCCCATAGGGATCCCTGAGCACCACCAGGAATGATTCCTGAGTGCAGAGCCAGGAGTGACCCCTGAGCATTGCCAGATGTGGCCCCCAACCGCTCTAAAGTAACACATAGTGAGTGTGCTTGTGACAGTGATTTCCTGACTGTGGGAGTACCGAGAGCCTTTACTTCCATGCAGAAGCAGAGTAGAATGGCTGCTGGGAGCCAGAGAGCCCCGGAGAAATCCCAAATCTCTGAAGCTGCAATCCTGGGAGGGCGTTTGATCATTCAGTGCACACCAACGCATCGTGGCAGTTGCTGAGAATGATGATTAGTTGTGCAGAAGGCACCTGAAGGGCTTATTAAATGCAGCTGGACGTGAGTCAACAGTGCCTGTATCAGTCCTTTTGGGCTGGCGGCCAGCAACCCAAAAGATACCCATATGGTGGGTCTGGAGAGACTTGGCACAGCCAGGCTGTCTGTGCCCTGATCCTCCGGGCTGCCCCGTTTCCTTGGCATGGCCTTTGTCTCTGCCTCCCTGACTCCCCCTCCGGCCTTTCAGAGAATAAACCTGCTCTTTGGCTGCTAACCTGGAAACCCCCCAGTGACCTGGGCTTTTTCTCTTCATTAAATTTCTCCCAGAAATGCCCATGAGATCCCATGGGACGTTATTACTTTGTTCTTTTGTAGACCCAAGTTGGTTTGCCTTGGAGACACCAATCACTTATTTCAAGTTTTCAGGACTTGGACGCTGAAATTGCAGTGTTTCATTACAGACTATCGTCATCCTAAGTTTGACTCAGTGAAACTACTGTTGAGTAGGAGTAAAAAGCAAAACTTTCTGGCCACTATTTCTCAGGAGATGACTGTGGAGAAGCACATTCTTTCTTCTAATTACTATTATTTTTTCCATTTCTAAACTGTAAAATCACTGACAGTCAAGAAGCTCACTCTTCTGAAAAAGTTTTTTTTTAATTTTTTATTATACCACCGTGAGATATACAATTACAAAGGTGTTCATAATTGGTTCTTGGTAATACAGTATTCCAGCACCCATCCCTCCACCAGTGCCCCATTTCCACCACCAATGTACCCCACCCCTCCCACCCATCCCCAGGCTGTCTCAATAGCGGGTACCCCGTTTCCTCTCTTTCTCTCTCTGTCTCTCTCTGCATCTCTCTCCCTCTTCTTTTTTACACATTGTGGCTAGCCCTGCAGATATTTAGAGTTTATCACTTAAGTCCTAGTATAAATTTCTGTATTAGAGTTTTTATTTTAAAAATTGGTTTTGGTTTTAGAAAAGTCCTTTTGTGACTGGCCCTAAGTGAGAACAGTGATCTAAATCTGAGCCTCAGGGCTGGTCAGCTGTGTAGGGTGCTTGTGTTGCACGAGACTGTCCTGGGTTTGATCCCAGGCACCCCACAAGGTCCCCTCAGCACTGCCAGGAGTCATCCCTGAGTGCAGAGCCAGGAGTAGCCTAAAACCAAAATAAACCCATAGCAGAAACACTATCTGTACTTCTTTATTCATCTCTGCGCTATTCACTATAGCTAGAATCTGGAAACAACCTAAATGCCCGAGAACAGAGGACTGGCTAAAGAAACTGTGGTTCATCTACACTATGGAATACTATGCGGCTGTCAGAAAGGATGAAATTATGAAATTTACCTGCAAATGGATGGACATGGAGTCTATCATGCTGAGTGAAATTAGTCAGAAGGAAAAGGACAGATATAGAATGACTGCATTCATTAATAGGATATAAATAGATACCAGTGTTTTACTAAATATGGGAAATGGTAATGGCAGATTAAAACTCACCACTGAATATACACAAAGAGACTTAAGTGATAAACTCTAAATATCTGCAGGGCTAGCCACAATGTGTAAAATAAGAGGGAGAGAGATGCAGAAACAGAGAGAGAGACAGAGAGAGAAAGAGAGGAAACTGGGGTACCTGCTATTAAGGCAGCCTGGGGCGGGAGGGGGGGGGGTACATTGGTGGTGGAAATGGGGCACTGGTGGAGGGATGGGTGCTGGAATACTGTATTACCAAGAACCAATTATGAACACCTTTGTAATTGTATGTTTCACGGTGGTATAATAAAAAAATTAAAAAAAAAATAAGCCCAGAAACAGCCTGGACTGCCCGAAGAGCCCCACGGTGATTGCTCGTCCTTCGAGTGATGCCGACCACTTTAGATCACATATCTCTCCAGGTCAGTCATTCTTTAGGATCCTTTGTCAGGCCAGCAGCCGGGAGCCTTGCACGTGCAGACCGCTCCTTGAGGACTCGCTTTCCCTGCTGCTGACAGTGGTAGCTGGGGCCGGGCAGTGCAGGAGAGGAAGGAAGGTTCTCATCATTCTCTTTGGTGCAGTTATTCTCCCGCGTTTTGGGTGGGGAAGCCCTGAGGTGCGGGGGCTGAGGCTGCTCGCAAACCACACCTCGGCAAGTACTGTGTGTCTCTGGTCCTCCAGAACCATCTCTTGGTTGTTTGGTTTGTTTTTGAGTCACACCGAGTGATATTTGGGACTGACTTGTGGCTCTGTGCTCAGGGTGGTGCTCAGGAGACCATCTGGGATGCTGGGACTTGAACCTGAGTCAGCCGTGTGCAAGGGAAGCGCCTTACCTGCTTAACTCCACTACGGCCCAAAGTCTCAGAATTTACTTTGTGACCAAATCTGTTGATGCGGGTTGTGTATGGTCATTTATAAAATGATTGTTCTCTGGAGGTTTTATATTGGGTTCATGGTATGATTTGTAAAAATCTCCACCTCCCCTAATAAATAAGGTTTTCATGGTGGTGCTCTGAGGACCGTATGGGATACTGGGGATCGAAGCTAAGTCTGCTATGTGCCGGGCAAGCCCCCTGCTCATGGTGCTGTTGCTCCAGCCCCGTGAGCACAGACTGGGTTGGGGAACATCATGTGTATTCTCAAGTTGGACTGTGGTGACGTGTAAGCCTTAAAAGTAACTGTATTGGGGGGGGGGGATTGTGACTCCCCCTCATGGGGGTCCCAAGGCCCCAGGCTCAAGGGACCTCCTGTGGGTTTCATAGACTTAACATTTCTTGGGGGGTCAGGGGGTGTCCATGGCAGCAGATGCTGGGGCCTAGCTGGGTCACCAACTGTACTCACTTATCCACTTCCCGCCCCCTCCTATGTCCTGCGGATACTGTTCCCCCAAATAAGGACCAAGGGTAGAGATTCCTGAAGGTTATTCTTTAATGCTACTTGTTTCATCTCTTGCTTGCTCTCTGCAGGAACCTCTCCTGGACCTCTCTCTCTCTCTCTCTCTCTCTCTCTCTCTCTCTCTCTCTCTCTCTCTCTTCTCTCTCTCTCTCTCTCTCTCTCTCTCTCTCTCTCTCTTTCCCCCTCTCTCTCCCTCTCTCTCCCTGGGGTTTCTCCTGCAGGCTGTTCTCTCTTTCCTGGGTCTGTGCTGGCTCCTCTCGTCAGGGCTTTCAGTTCCGGATGCCTGTGTTCAATACTTCATGCTTCTGGTCCTCTCCCAGGACGTCCTGTCAGGACATTTTCCTTAGGGCCTTTGAGCTCAGGGCTCTTATCTTTAGGGCCTCTTTTCTCTGGACTCCTCGCCTATGTCCCTAGTTACCTGGTTTCATCTTTTGCTACCATGTCTTGTGTCACTGAATCCCTAAGTCTTGGAGTTCCTCCAGTGATGCCTGATGCCCGTGGTCCTAATACTCAGAAGCCCTGAAGCTCTGTGGCCCTGGAGCTTTGACTCCAGCCCTTAGGCTTAGGCACCAGGCCCGATGGCTCTGGTGCTGGCCCTCGGGGCCTAGGCAGGCGTCAGGAGCAGCTTTGCCTCCCTGGTGCTGGCCGTCCGGCTCGGGCACCAGGGGCCCTATGTCCTAGGTGCTGGCCAAACACCAGAGGCCACTGTTCTGTTAGCCAGGAAGGACCCTGCCCCCCCATGTTTGCACAACAATGAATGTACCAAAAATGTTAAATGTTTCCTTTTAGTGGGTAAACTTTCATGGTATCACTGTCTTCCCGTCCATCATCAATTTGCTTGAGCAGGCACTAGTAACATCTCCATATGTCCTGTCTCATGCAAGTAGAGCCCAAGGGCACCAGCTTGCTCCAGGAACATAAAGAGCATCAAACCATTCCATCAGGTCATGGGAATGAGGTCTATAATTGTTACTGGTAAATTATTATCTCGATATATCTGCTAAGGCATTGTGTGTGTGTGTGTGTGTGTGTGTGTGTGCTCTCTATAATGGCTCCAGTGAGGTGAAAATTTTGACCTTTGTTTTCAACAGATTCTATTTTACACAGACATGGGGCAGAGCTACTACTGGTTCTCCCTGTGCCCAGCCGCTAACAAGGCACCCGGGAGGGATGGTGGATTCTAGCCCTGGCCCACCACCCCAGCAGAGCCTCACAACAAGCCAGACAACACCCCCACTCCATGAGGGCCTCCATTTTCCACATCCGGACTTCCCTCTCAACAGAACTCCACCCAGCAGACCAGCCTATCACAGCCCGGTTCGCGCGGCCTCTTTCAGCTGTGCGGTTCATCAATAAATGCTGGATTTAGAGATAACTACAAGAGTATGCTACCCGCACGGCAGAGCCTGGCAAGCTACCCGTGTCGTATTTGATATGCCAAATACCAGTAACAATTATAGACCTCATTCCCATGACCTGATGGAATGGTTTGAGGCTCTTTATGTTCCTGGAGCAAGCAGGTGCCCTTGGGCTCTACTTGCATGAGACAGGACATATGGAGATGTTACTGGTGCCTGCTTGAGCAAATTGATGATGAGCGGGAAGACAGTGATACAGTGAAACATGATTTCTGAGCACGGAGCCAAGAGTAAACCCTGAGCAACATTTTGTGGTTGTGGCCCCAAAACAAAACCGGACTCTGCATGGCCAGTAATGATGATGATTTCTGAATTCCCCCTTTTCTCTAGGTGCCAGGAACCGAACCCAGGGTCTCATGTATGAGAAGCACATGCTCTTCCCCCGAGTTGCATCCATCCGTACATCAGATTCAAGTTTAAGGAGCGGCCGGAGTGATAGTACAGCAGGGAGGGTGTTTGCCTTCATGCAGACCACCTGGGTTTGCGCCTTGGCATTCCATGTGGTTCTCCGAGTCCTCCAGAAGTAATTCCTGAGTGCAGAGCCAGGAGTAACCTCTGAGCATCACCAGGTGTCACCCCCAAATGCTAAAGTAGGTGCTGGAGCCATAGCACAGCAGATAGGTGCTGGAGCCATAGCACAGCAACCCAATCAAACTGGGTTGCAGTTTGATCCAGCAACCCAGATGATCCTCTGACTGTGGGGTGTAATTCTTGAGTACAGAGCCAGGAGTAACACCCGAAACACCCGAGTATGGTGACCCATACTCACAGACATGGGGCAGAGCTGCTACTGGCTCTCACTGTGCCCAGCCGCTCATGAGACAGGACATATGGAGATGTTACTGGTGCCTGCTCGAGCACAGCAGGTAGGACGTTTGCCTTGCCCGTGGCTGACCCAGGTTTGATCCCCAGCATCCCTTGAGCACCATCAGGAGTAATTCCTGAGTGCAGAGCCAGGAGTAACCCTTGAGCATCACCCAGTATGGCCCAAAAGTCCCCCAAAAAAAAAAAAAAACAATCCTGAGTTGATACACAGTTGAGAGTGTGTGTGTAGGGCGGGGCGGGAGGGGGAGGATGTCGGAGACTTTTAGTCAAGAGCTATTTCGCGGAAGCCGTCAAGTCGGTTCCCCAAACTTTTCCTTCCTGGTCGCTCACATTGGGTAGCTTGGTTTGTGGGTCTCTCTAAAACCTGATTTGTGCTCACCATTTAGTTTCCAGGGACTTACCTCAGGCCGGGCATGGGGTAGGAGCTCAGGGCGTACAAGTGCTGGAGACGGAGGCTAATGCCCAAGCATCAGCTTGAGCACAAGGAAGGAATCACATATCTGTAGGCGGAATAATGGAGGAAAGTGGCTTGACCGGAGCAGCAGTGCAGTGGGGAAGGCTTTTGCCTTGCACACAGCTTATCCAGGTTCGATCCCCGGCATCCCACATGGTCCCCGAAGCACCACCACGAGTAATTCCTGAGTGTGAGCCAGGAATAGCCCCTGAACATTGCTGGGTGTGACAAAAAAAAATACAATAGTGATGGAGATTCTTTTAGGAGAGCTCCAAGCAGTGCCGGGAGCAGATGGCAGAAGGGAACTTGAGGGTTGCGCAGCTTTTGGCCATTCCTCCAGCCCCTGTGTGCATCTGCTTTGAAGAATAATTTATTATCAGCACATATTGGCTTCCGGGGTGGAGGTTGGACTTGATTCAGGCTTCATGTTAGCACCTCTGAGCACAAGGTAACTGAGTCCAGGAGAGCAGAACCAGCTCAGAATAGAAACTGCATTAGAAAAACATGTGGCAGCAGGTCAGGGACTTTCGCAGGCCCCACTGAGGACAATAATAAAGAAGGATTTATGGGGAAAAAACTGTAGTTAGGGGCCAGAGAGATAAGCGGGGAGGGCATTCACCCATCACTCAGCCAGCCCGCGTTAGGAGCCCGGCATCCCATATGATCCCCCCAAGCCCTGCCAGGAGTGATCCCTGGGCATAGAACCAGGAGGAAGCCCTGAGCACCACCAGCTGTGTAGGAAAAGCACCTGTAGCCAACAGGAAATGCTGCCTTTAAATACACACTAAATATTGTGTCCCTTAAATTCCTGAATAGCTGAAGGCATTTTCTGTAGCTCCTGCCCTTTGATGTATCACTTGACTCTCTCAAGTAACAAGCCGAGGCTTTGATCCCTGGCACCACTCAGAGTCCCTAAGTCCACCAGGAGGGATTCCTGAGCACTGAGCCAGGAGCCAGCCCTCAGCACCACCAGAGTCCCTAAGTCCATAGGAGGGGATTCCTGAGCACTGAGCCAGGAGCCAGCCCTCAGCACCACTGGGTGTGGTCCCAAAACACTTTTTCTTTTTGGGTCACACCCGGTGATGCTCAGGGGTGACTCCTGGCTCTGCACTCAGGAATTACTTCTGGCAGTGCTTGGGAGACCATATGGGATGCTGGAGATAGAACCTGGGTTAGCCACCTGCAACGCAAATGCCCTACCTGCTGTGCAATCGCTCTGGCCCTCCAAAACACTCTGAAGATGAGAAAAATGAAGTTGATTTCCAGGCACTGAAAATCATTTTCTTTCACCTATTTCTTTGTTTTGGGTTTGTTTTCGGTTTGGGGCAACATCCAATGGTGCTCAGGACTTAACTCCCGACTCTGCACTCAGGGATCACTCCTGGTGATGTTCAGGGAACCCTATGGATTGGCCCAGGTCAGCTGCGTGCAAGGCAAGAGTCCTCCCCACTATACTATCTCTCTGGTCCTCAGTTTAGATGATAATTCTATTCTGCACTGGACCGACCATCACTGTCCACACAGAACTCACAGTGCTATTCCGTCTATATAGTCTGTGGTACCCAGAGGCAATGTCCACAGAAAAATCCACAAAGAATCTAGTGGATAATACATTGTGCAGAACAGAGTTCCAGAAATCTTTTGGCAAATAAAAGCCGGAACACACAACACACACACACACATGCACGCACACACACACACACACACACACACACACGCAGGCATGCGCGCACACAAATCTCACAGGAGGGTCAACGATGTGGCTCGGTGGTCAAGCTCATGCCTTACATGTATGAGACCAGGCTTCATCCCCGGTACTACAAAACAAAATGCATACATTTTTAGAACCTATAAATATGAAACATTTATTATATAGAAAAAAATATGTATCTAATAAAGTATTTCTCACAAGAACCTGCAATGATAGAAAAGCAGAGAAAGCAGTTGAAGATTCTGGAATGGAGATGGAAGATTCAAAAAAGGTTTTGAAAATAATTTTAAAGGGAAAGGGATTGAGAGCCAGAGTACAGTGGGGAAGGGTGTTTGTCTTGCATGTGGCTGACCCGAGTTCAATCCCCAGCATCCCGTATGGTTCCCTGAGCAATACCAGGAGTAATTTCTGAGTCCAGAGTCAGAAGTAAACCCTGGACATCTCCGATGTGGTCCCAAAACAAGCAAACAATAAATAGAAATAAAAGGGGGAAACCTTGGTCTTCAAACCTGTTTTCTCCCTTGAACACGTATCTCACTTGCTCACCTGTTTCTTTTTCTCTTTCCTATATCCAATCTGGAGTAAGCCATGTTCTCTTCCACACTCTTCTCCGTTTCTCTTACCTCACTTTTCTTGCTTTTTTATTTTTTGAGCCACACATGCTGAGTCTTGACTCCACACTCAGGAATCTCTCATGGCGGTGCTTGGGGATCCTGCTGGATGTCCCAGCATTGAACTCAGGTCGGCCCGTACAAGGCAAACTCTTACCCCACTGGTCTGTCAGTGGCCCCTCACCTCTTACTGAATAAGTTTCAATAAAAAAATTTTTTGCAGAAAAATAATAAGTAAAATATAAAGTATATTAGAAATGGAAAGAGAAGACTTGGACACGGACCTTTGACATGTAGGAGAGTTTGCGCCTCCCAGCAGAGAGCAATAGGGCTGGGTCCCAGTTCATGCAGAAGGAGGGGAGCTCAGCACCCTTGAACTACCCTTGGTGCCTCCTGAATCCTCCTGATGCCCCTGGATCCCGCCCTCACAGCCACTGATCCCTGAGTTCTCTGTCCTTTGTCCCCCAGAAGCCAGGGGTTGGGATTTTCTCCCTGGCCTGGGAGCAGAGAGTTGTAAGAAAGGGCCCAAGGTGGAGGCCTTTAATTAGAAGCTCAACCATGGGCCAGGAGCAGCTCATTAGGCTGATTGGTCTTTTTGTCTTTCTCCAGTGATCAGGCTGGGCAGCTCCTGAGAGGGAGGGGAGGCGGGGGGCGGGAGGAGGCAGGGCAGGGAAATGAGAAAAGAAAAGGAGGAGAAAAATGGGACAGAATAAAAAGTCACTTTCAGTTGGGCTTGAAAGTAACAGTTGGGAAAGAAAGTTCATTACTCCAAGGAGTTTGCCTTGCAAACACACACAAAAAAAAAGTGAAAAGCATCCCTAGGGACTTTGCCGCATCCATGGGAAGCAGCTTTCTCGGATGCTCTTTCCTGGGAGAAGCTTTTGTGAGGTCGCAGATTTCTCGCTCGCTGAGGTCCTTCCCTTGGAAAGTGGCATCATCAATAACTGAGTTTCTGGGGCCAGGACATGAGTTGAAGGGTTGGGTGCAGGCTTTGCTCGTAGGAGCCATACCCGGTGTTACACTTCCCCCTAGCCCCCAGGAGCAACAGCTCAGCACTGAGGTGAAATGGGACTAGCCCCTGAACTCTCCAAATAAACTAAAAGATCCCTCTTCCAAAAATAAGTGTATGTGGGGCTGGAATGACTGGACAGCAAGAAAAGGCACTGGCCTTACACCGGCGGACCCGAATTCAATCCCCAGCATCTAATAGGGTCCCCAAGCACTGCAGGAGTGATTCCTGAATGCAGAGTCAGGAGTCAGCCCTGAGCATCGCTGGCTGTGGCCCAAAGGAAAAACCAAAACAGTTCATGTTGAGGTTGAATCTGCATTCTCCCTTTTTTGTTTTGTTCTTGGCTTGAGAGCCACATGCCATGATGCTAAGTGGTAGCTCCTGGCTCTGACTAAGGGACCTCCCCTGGTTAGGCTTAGGGGCTCTATGGGGTGTCAGAGATTGAACATGGGTTGGCTATGTGGAAGGCAAGGCGCCTCCCTGCTATGCTATGGCTCTGGCCCCTGGATCTGTATTCCTGTGTAAATTCCTGTCTAAATTTCCTTGGTGTTTTGCCAGCCCATTTCTGGTTCTTTCTAGCACAATGAGTTTGAAGGGCTGGTGACAGAGAGATCAGCAGTGATAGAATTGTGCAGCAAGAGTCTCTGTCCGCCCTGATAACCCACATCTTCTATCTCTGGGCTCGATATTCCCATGTCCGGAAAACGTGATGGAACCCAAGTCCAGACACTCACACAGAAGGCCAGTCGCTCAGGAGACAAGTGAATGTGAGAAGTGATTCATGAGCTGAGGGGGAGGGCAGGCTCCTGGCCCGCATACCACAAAGAAGAGAAACCATCTTCCTCTCAGATGGGAACTCAGGGGTTATAGAAGGCATCCTGGAGGACCAGCCCAGAGGGTAGGGAATTGCCTTGCATGCGGCCGGCCCATGCCAGCCAGGGGTTTGATCCCCGGCATCCCATTTGGTCCCCCAAGCACCGCCAGGAGTAATTCCTGAGTGCAGAGCCAGGAGTAACCCCTGATCATCGCCGGTGTGACCCCAAAAGCAAAACAAGCAAACAAACAAATAGATGAATAAATAAATAAATAAATAAATAAATAAATAAATAAATAAATAAATGAAAAATTTTTAAAAGAAGGCATCCTGGGGAGTGGAAAGGAATGTGTCATGGGGGGGCGGGGACAAAGAGATAGTTCAGCTGACAGGGCGTTAGCATTGCAGACGGCAGACCTGTACCTGTACCTGGCATCCCATAGGGTCCTCTGAGCACGGGCAGGAATAATTCCTGAGTGCAGAGCCAGGAGTAACTGCTGAACGTTAACTCCGCAGTGTGACTCAAAAGCCAAAAAGAAAAAATTGCCAATTGCATGATTTCATCTTTCCTTACAGTCGACTTGCTTTCCTGTGTGTATAGACCAAGATTTCCTGACCCATCCACTGTCTCTGGACACTCGGGTCATTTCCAGGTTTGGGCTATTGTGAATAATGCTGCAGTGAACACAGGAGCAAATGTCTTTTCTGAGTAAGAGTTTGTAGGGCCGGAGCGATAGCACGCAGCCGACCTGGGTTCAATTCCCCGGCATCCCTTATGGTCCCCCAAGCACCGCCAAGAGTATTCCTGAGTGCAGAGCCAGGAGTAACCTCTGAGCATTGCCGGGTGTGACCCAAAAAGCCAAAAAAAAAAAAAGAGTTTGCTGGTCTTGTAAAAGCATCTCACTGTCGGGGTCTGGCCTGTCCTCGTGGGTTTTGTCTGTTTGCTTTGGGTTTGCAAGGCCACACTCAGCCAGGCTAAGTGCTGTCTCCTGGCTCAGTGCTCAGGGATCACTCCTGGTGGCACTCAGGAAAACTATAGGATTCTGGGGGATTTAACCCAAGTTGGTCATGTGCAACCCTGAGCACTGCTGTGTGTGGCCTTCCCAAGAAAACTGGGAACGTTTGTTGCGAGAGACGGCACTACAGGTAGAAGCCCTACTCTGCACGCAGTCAACCCAGGATTGATTTTCACTATCCCCAGGTCCCTGTGAGCATCACCAGGAGTATCCCTGAGCACAGAACCAGGAGTCACTCCTGAGCATGACTGGATTGGCCCAAAATAAACATGAGGAGACAGTGAGACTTTGGCAGTAGGCATGGGGTTAAAATGTGGTTTGCGTGAAATTCATACAGTATTGTTCCTCATGGTACAAAACAGGGTTTTTGTTTTTTTTTATTTGTTTGTTCTGGAGTAATATTTGGCGAGGTGCATAAGTTACTTCTGACTGTACTCAGGAACCACTAATGGCAGTGCTTGGGAGAACTTAGGGGATGCTGGAGATTGAACCTGAGTCAGCCCACATGCAAGGCAACTGCCCTACCCACTGTGCTATCTCTCTGGCCCCCTATCTCATTTTTTAAAATAAAATACAGTGAAAATCAGGGGCTGAAGAGACAGCAGCAGGGTTCAGGCATTTGCCTTGCTGCAGTCGACCTGGCCTGGATCCCAGCGCCACAGAGGACCCCCAGAGCCCCACCACGAGCGACCCTCCAGGAGGAGCCCCAGAGCAGCACTAGTTGTGGCTCAAAATAAATAGGAAAACTTTCAACAAGTTCTTTTTCTTTTCTTCAGTGCTTGGGGTGACTCCTGGCTCTGTGCTCAGGCATCAACCTGGTGGGGATCGGGGGACCCTCTGGGGTTCCAGGGTTTGAACTCAGATTGGCTGCATGTGAGGGCCACCACTTTTCCTGCTGTCCTATGGTTCTGGTTCGGCAGTAAATATTTTTTCATCTTAATTTATGTCTAATCTAATCTCTTGGGATCAGAGATTCATTTTAAAAAAAGTTTGCTGTGTGTGCAGTCCAGCGTCCATAGGGAAATCGTGTGCTTAGAGTCTGGAGCGAGCGGAGACACATCTAAGGAGCAGGCGGTGCTGTCAGATAAATGTTTGCTCCAAGGAGCCGGCCAGGGGCTGTGAGACTCTGCAGTGCTTCCTGCTTCCTGCGGCTGGCTCAAGGACACAGCTCACAAGCTCAGTCTCTCTCACTCTTTGTCTTGATCTCTCTCTCCTTTTACTTTCATTCTCTCTCCTCACACACCTCACACTCTCTCCTCTCTCATTCACTCTCACACCATTCTCCCTCAGATCTCTCTCTCTCTCTCTCTCTCTCTCTCTCTCTCTCTCTCTCTCTTCTCCCATTTCCTCCCCCATCATCGCTGCATTCAGAGCTCCCTCCCTGCCTGTCCAGGTGAGCCTGGTTAATGACCCACAAACATCAGGAAAGGTCCAGAGAGAATGGGAGCGGGGAAACTCCACCTCCTGGCCCGTGATTTCTTTACAAGTTCTAGATATGGGAAAAGTCAAGTTTATGCTTGCTGGCTTGACTGGGTCTTTTTTTTTATGTTTTAGGTACTCAACCAGTGATGCGTTGGGTGGACTCTTGGCTCTACACTCAGAAATCATTCCTGATGGGGCTCTTGGGACCCTTTGGATGCTGAGATCGAATCTGGGTCAGCCACGTGCAGTCAAACACCTTCCCGCCGTCCTATCACTTCTGCCCATGACTGGTTCATTTCTAAGTGAGCGGTTCATTTTTTGAAGTCCAAAACTCCAGTGGTACTCAGCCTTCCAGGAAACATAAATTGATGGGAGTAAAATGTGTTTGGAGGAACTACAGGAAGGAAACAGGGAACGCAGAGACAGGACGGTGGGTAAGGAGCTCCCCTGTATGTGGCCAATGAGGCTTCAATATCCAGCACCCACAGGGTCCTCCAAAGCCCCCAGGAGTGATCCCTGAGTGCAGTGCCAGGAGTAAGCCCTGAGTACTTCCAAATGTGGAGTAAAATCGAAAAGGAAAAAAAAACTGGCCAGGAAGCTTTTAATGTAACTAGGGATACGGGTCTAGAGTCTCAGCTGAGCCTTGTCTGCTCCGATGTAGGTGTGTTTTGTAGGCTAGAGTACAGTAGAGTTGTGTTTAATTCTTTGACGTTACACCCAGCGATTCTAGGGGTACTACTCTCAGATCTGCTCTTTGGTCACTCCGGCACTGTCTGGGAACAGTTGCACTGGGTGAGCGCGTGCTGGCTTCCTACCCCTGTGCTCTGGGGAAAGCTGAGGCGGCTTCATTTAAATATGTTTTGTTTTTATTGGAAGACCCAGACCTAAGGAGGTAGAGGTTAACTTGCAAAACAGTTTAAGAGCGGGATGGAATGATAGGATAGTGTGTGTGTGTGTGTGTGTGTGTGTGTGTGTGTGTGTGTGGGCATGTGTTGGCCCTGCGCATAGTCAGCCTGGGTTCTATCCCTTCCTACCATAGGGTTCTTTTAGCCCTGCTAAGAGTCACCCCTGAGCAGAGAGCCAGAATCAGCCAGTATAACACAGGTGTCATTCAAAAACAACAGACACACACACACACACACACACGCATACACACATACAAAGAACAGTTTATGAGACTCACATTTCATAATCGCTTCCTGTTGAATATTCACATAAATAATGAGTTTGATGTGTTTGATTCAATGGGGTGTATACTAAGAAGTTTAGCTTTACAATTCTTTTTTGTTGCTTGTGATTTGTGCATGTATGGTGTTGGAGATCAAAGTCAGTCCATGCCAGACATAGGTTATTGCTCTAGCCCCAAGCCACATCCCTGGGCACTCCTTATTTTTTGCTTGAGGCCACACTGAATGTGCTCAGGGCTGACTGCTGGCCCTGCTCAGGCTGTGCTCCTGGTGGTGCTCAGGCAAATGTTTAGGATGCTGGATACTGAACCCGAGTCTGCTGCATGCAAGGCAAATGCCCTCTCTGCTGTTCTATCTCTGGCATTTCTGGAGATTATTTCTGAGGTTGATAGCATTTAGCTTAATTGAAAAGTGCTCTTTGCACTGCACTAAGTGGCATCACTTGTATCACTTGTCTTCTCGTTGTTCATCCATTTGCTCGAGCGGGCACCAGTAACATATCCATATGTCCTGTCGCGTGCTAGGGTAGCTCAAGGGTATCTCAAGGGTATCTCTAGGGTAGCTCAAGCTTGCACCAGAAACATGAAGAGCCTCAAACCATTCGTTGAGATAGTGGTAATGAGGTCTATAACTGTTACTGGTTTTTGGCATATCAGATACGACACGGGTAGCTTGCCAGGCTCTGCCGTGTGGGTGGTATAGTCTCGGTGGTAGGCTCTCAGTTTGTGCAATTTTAGGATTATTGAATTTTAATTTTTATTTAATTAAAGAACTATGGTTACAAAGTTATTGATAGTTGAGTTTTAGGCATATAATATTCTAATACCAATTCCACCACTGTCAGCTTCCTTCTACCAATATTCCCATACTCCTTCTTGCCTGCCAGCCAGCTGCCTTAAGAAGAAAAGGCAGGGGTCAGAGGATAGCACAGTGGGTAGGGTATTTGCCTTGCACATGGCTGACCCGGGTTCAATTCCCGGCTTCCCATATGATCTGGCCCGCTGGGAGTAAATCCTGACTGTAGAACCAGGAGTAACCCCAGAGCACTGCCAGGTGTGACCCAAAAAGCAAAAAAAAAAAAAAAAAAAAAAAAAAGGCAAGAAATTTTTACTGAATGAAACATAATTAGAAAGATGTGGAGGACTGGTGGGAAAAGGAATGTTTTCAAAGACATGGGCTTGAAGAGCATGCCAGGATTAACCTTTTAAAAAGTCTAAGGCATGGTTTCTATTCTATCATTTCTTTTTTGGTATGAAGGCTATTCCAATTATACTCAGCTCTTAAAAGCTTTTTCGGGGCTGAGCAATAGTCCAGCAGGGAGGAAATTTGCCTTGCATGCAACCGACCCGAGTTCGATTCCCGGCATCTCATATGGTCTCCTAAGCACCACCAGGAGTAATTCGTGAGTGCAGAGCCAGGAATAACCCCTGAGCATTGCTGGGTGTGACCCAAAAGGCAAAAACAAAACAAAACAAAAAAGTTCTTTTGTTACATTAACAATTTCTATTGGTATCTGACTTACATACTGTCGGGAGCCGCTGGGGTCCCCAACAGTATCAGGACAGAAATTCTCTTTTACCTCCAAGGCTGCTGGGGAACAGATGAAAGCTCACAAGTCCAGTGCAGTTCCAAAAAGCTTTTAATAGTACAATAAGCTCTACCACCGCAATCCAATATAATGGAAGACCTCTAGCCTCGGTCAGAACTTAGACCATACACGAGGGCCCAAGTCTCCCTACCAGAGTATCCCACCAGAGAGAGTCCCACCAAAGTGGATGCCACCAGAGAGGAGTCCCACGAACGAGGATCCTACTGGAGAGCATTAGGTGGCATATAGGTTGAAATTTTTTACTTTCTACTTTTCTTTGGAGGGAGCCATTCCCAGCAGTGCTCAGGGACTCCTCCAGGTTCTGTGCTCAGGGATCACTCCTGGCAGTGTGATACCCCAGGGTTTCCTGGGGAAACCCTATGGAGTATCAGTAATCAACCCCATGCCAGTCACATCCTCATTCACTCCAGCCTCTCTCTCCAGCCCAGACATCCTCCTCTTCATCCCTTCTCACGACTAAATGGACAGCACTGAGACCTAGAGGTGGTGCAGTGGGCAGGTCACTGTCTTGTACACAACTTACCTGGGGTTGATCCTGGTATGCCACAGTTTCCCCTGAGCCCCACCAGGAGATACTTAAATGCAGACTTCTTTGAGACAACTTGGTGTGGCCACAATTCTAAAACAGAAAAAATATGTGAGGGTATTGCCTTCATGCAACAGTGCTGGGTAAGAGCCCCTTATATCATAGTGCCCTGAAGCTTTGACCAGAATTTACCTGAGTGCAGAGCCAGGAGTAGGCCCTGGGCATCACTGGGTATGCCTCAAAACAAAGACACAAAAAGACATCACTCTTGCTTGGGTTCCAGCTGCCCCTTGAGCTCCATGGCCCCTGGGAACCACAGCCCCGTGTCCGAATTCATCCTCCTGGGACTGTCCGATGAGGCATTTCTGCAGCCCCTTCTCTTCGGGCTCTTCCTGTCCATGTACCTGGTCACCTTCCTCGGGAACCTGCTCATCATCATGGCCATCCTCTCCGACGCCCACCTCCACACCCCCATGTCCTTCTTCCTCTCCCAGCTCTCTCTCTCTCTGACATCTGCTTCACCTCCACGACCATCCCCAAGATGCTGCTGAATCTCCACACCCAGAGCCTGGCTATCACCTTTGTGGGCTACCTGAGCCAGATCCTCTTCTACACACTTTTTGGGGTGCTGGACATCTTCCTCCTGACCGTCATGGCCTATGACCGCTATGTGGCCATCTGCCACCCCCTGCACTACACGGTCATCATGAACCCCTGGTTCTGTGGGCTGCTGCTGCTGGGCTCGTGGGCACTGAGCTTCCTTGATGCGCTCATGCACGGACTCATGGTCCTGCGACTGTCCTTCTGCCCCCCGTGAAGATCCCCCACTTCTTCTGTGAGCTCAACCAGGTGCTTCGGTAGCCTGCTCGGACACCTTCCTCAATGAGGTGCTCATGTACTGCACCGCAGTCCTCCTGGGCATCATTCCCCTCAGCGGCATTGTCTTCTCCTATTCCAAGATCCTGGCGTCCATTCTGCGGATCTCCTCAGCCAGTGGCAAGGCCAAGGCCTTCTCCACCTGTGGCTCTCACCTTTCCGTGGTCTCCATGTTCTACGGGACCGGAATGGGGGTCTACCTCAGTTCAGCTGCCACCCAGAACCTCAGAAACTCTGCCACAGCCTCAGTCATGTACACGGTGGTCACCCCCATGCTGAACCCCTTCATCTATAGCCTCAGGAACAAGGACATAAAGCAGGCCCTGGTTAAGATCTTGAGCTGAAAATAGTCCCACATGGGGGCTGGAGAATAGCACCCACATGCCTGGCACTTGACTGGCCTGTGTTTGATCCCTGCATTCCATAGGGCCCCATGAGTATGTGGTCTCTGGAGCTCAGTCAGAAGTAAATCCTGAGTGTACAGTCAAGAGTAACCCTAAGCATCACTGTGGATGTGGCCCCAAACAAACACGGCAGTCTTGGTTGACAGGCACATGTCCTGATCAGTGAGTCTCAGAGGCCTTGAGATCAGTATACACAAGGGGTCTCTGTGAACATGCTGGACGGGCTTGGAGCAGGGAATGAGGCCCCTCTTTTCACCCCTCCAATGACCCAGTGGTTGGCCTGTGAGCTACGTAAACGCCATTATCACCAACCATGAACCAGGACTTTTGAGTAAATCTCTGGGAAGACTGAACAGGGCCACAAATGTTACAGCTCCTTCCTGCAGCATGCAGCCACTCTACAGCCACATGTTAACGTAACAACCCAGTTTAAGGTCAGGTCTTTAACAAAACCTTTCTTATATATATATATATGTTGCAATGATCAATGTGACTGTAGCCAGCTAGGGGAGCTGGCATGGGGGTGGGGATGGGGAGTGGGTGGTTGTCAATGGCTTTTGGTGGTGGTAGGGGCACACTGGTGGTGGGATTAGTGTTGAACAATGAATGCTTGTGATAACTTTATTGTGAAAAATTTGTAAATCACTGTTTTAATAAAGTTAAAAAAAACACAGTCAGGGGCCAGTGATGGTCCAGTGGGTAGGGCGTTTGCCTTTTATGCAGCTGGCCCATGCTGGCCCAGGTTCGATCCCTGGCATCCCATATGGTCCCCGGGCACCTCCAGGAGTGATTCCTGAGTGCAGAGCCAGGAGAAACCCCTGAGCATTGCCGGGTGTGACCCAAAAAAGCAAAAAAAAAAAAAATGCCATAGGGCCAGAGATATAGTACAGTGAGTAGGTAGTTACCCTTGCATGCACTCCAACTGGGCATCCCATAAAATCCCTGAGCACCAGAAGGAATAATTCTTTGAATTCTGGATGTGGCCTTAAGAGAAAAGTAAGAAAAAGAACAAAAACAGTCATAGCACCATTTAGGTGGTTTTCCTTCTCTCTCTCTCTCTCTCTCTCTCTCTCTCTCTCTCTCTCTCTCTCTCTCTCTCTCTCTCTCTCTCTCTCTCTCTCTCTCTCTCTCTCTGGCTCAGGGATTACTCCTGGCTCTGTGTTCAGGGATCACTCCTGGTAATACTACTTAGAGACCCTATGGAATGCCAGGGATCAAATCCAGGTAAGAAAGATGCAAGGTGAGCGCCTTCCCTGCTGTACTGTCTCTTCACCCACATATTTTATTGTCATATCCTTTGGATAACCCCTAGGAGTGGTATTGCTGGATCATGTGGACTTTTGAGTTTGGTTGGGTTGGGGGCAGGGTCTGTCCAGCAAAACTCAGTAGGCCCAGAGCCAGAGCCCCTCAAGCCAAGGTGAGTCCAAGCCAACTGGGAAGGTGGTGGGGTGACAGAGCTGACCAGGGCCACCTGGACATGCATGGGGGGGGGTCTTCAGGATGTGGTGACGGAGCTGACCAGGGCCACCTGGACATGCATGGGGGGGTCTTCAGGACTGCACCGGAAGTGCTCAGGGGAACCATGTGGCTCCAGGGCCCAAATCAAACCACTGAGCTGCCTCCCAGCCCAGGCTGTTTTTTAAAAATAAATCATTTGGGGGCTCTTTATATCACATGCAGTATAAAAGTCCTCAAGGGTTACTCCTGGCTCTGCATTCAGGAATTACTCCTGGAGATGTTTGGGGGGTTCTTTCACGCCAGCCATTTGCTTGCATGTGTTTACCCACATGCAAGCAAACAACCTCCCACTGTATTAGCACACTGGCCCCTGTTTTATTTTTTTACATTTATTTATGTTGGTTTTGGTCTAAGCCTGGCAGTGGTCAGGGCTGACTCTCAGCTCTGTGCTCATGGATCACACCCACAGGACTTAAGGGACCCTCTGGGGTGCTGGCAGTAGAACCTAGTTCAGCCATTTGCTAGGAAAACACTCTCCCTACTATACTATCTTCCAAGCCTCGCATTTTTTTTTGGTTAGTGGAATATTTGGTGGATTTTAAAATATTGTTTTAGGTTCACACCCAGTGGTGTCCAGGCATCACTCCCGGTGGTGCTTGGGGGACGTTTAGCAGTGCTGGGGATAGAACTGGGTGCAAAGGAAGAGCCTCCACCCTGTCCTATTGCTCCAGCCTTTTCTTTATCTTTACAGCAGTAGCACGGGTTACAAGTGTGTATCTGTGTTGGGGACTCAGTGTTCCCTTGGGGCCCACATCTGCAGTGCCAACATCCTGCCCTCCCTAGTCCTGAAGCCCCTCTCCACGCATCTGCATGGGCCCTGCATGTCTTCAGCCCTGGGCCTTACCTGAGGGCTCTTTCTAACAGTCATTGTCTTTTTCATCGATGTGTCTAATATTACCCAGTTCTTGTCTTTATTATGATACCTTCAGTGTCTAAGAAACACTGGCAGTTCTAGCCCCGGCCTGCCACCCCAGCAGAGCCTCACAACAAGCCAGATGACCCCACTCCATGGGGGCAGCCATCTTCCACATCCAGACTTCCCTCGTCCACAGCTCCACCCAGCAGACCAGACTATCACAGCCCGGATCATCGACACCCACCCTGCAGCAGTTTTTTTTTTCAATCCAGCCCAGGTATGCTGAACCAGAGACTCACAGACATGGGACAGAGTGGCTCCTTGCTCTCCCTGTGCCCAGCTGCTCATGAGGCGCTCGGGAGGCATGGAGGGTTCCTAGCCCTGGCCTGCCACCCCAGCAGAGCCTCACAACAAGCCAGACACCCCCCCACTCCATGGGGGCAGCCATTTTCCACATCCAGACTTCTTTCTCGTCACAGCTCCACCCAGCAGACCAGACTATCACAGCCCAGCCGTGCGGCCACTTGCGGCCGCGTGGCTCATCAATAAATGCTTTATTTAGAGGTGACTACAAGAGTATGCCTCCCCTGCGGCAAGCCTGGCAAGCTGCTCGTGTCGTATTTGATATGCCAAATACCAGTAATAATTATATTAGGTCATTCCCATGACCTAATATAATGGTTTGAGGCTCTTTATGTTCCTGGAGCAAGTAGATGCCCTTGGGTTCTACTAGCATGAGACAGGACATATGGAGATATTATGGTGCCCGCTCGAGCAAATAGATGATGAATGGGAAGATAGTGATAGTGACCTTCAGTGTCAACGCCCCTGTCACACAACCCCAGGGAGTCATCATTTTTGGGCGGTGTGCAAGTGGTTTGTCTCCCTCAGCAGGCTTTGATAGGAGGGGAGAGATAAAGATAAAAAACGACCAGAGAGGGGCTGGAGCAATAGCACAGCGGGAGGCATTTGCCTTGCACAAGGCCAACAGGGGGTTCCATTCCTGGCATCTCACTTGGTCTCTGAGCACTGCCAGGAGTAATTCCTAAGTGCAGTGCCAGAAGAAACACCTGAGCATCACTGGGTGTGACCTAAAAAAGCAAAACTGTCCCCACTCAAAAAAAAAAAAAAAGGGACCCAGAGAGAGGTCAGCCATTCAGGCCTTGGCCTTATCTGAGGCTGACCCGGTTTCCATTCCCGGCATCACCTGGTGTCTCTGGATCACTGCCAGGAGTGATCCCTGCTCAACTACAGGTGTGAATAAAAACAAAACAAATCAATTAATAAAATAAATTAATAAAAAGGCATTGGGATATTTTAGCTGGCTGGGAGCATAGAATTCTAATAAGGGCCCAAGTGGCCTCCTTTGGGCCCTTATTAGGCCAACCAACAACAAGCTCAACCATTGACCCTGCGGCAGCTCATTAGGTTGATTGGTCTTGTATCTCTCTCCACTGATCAGACTAGGCAGCTCTCAAAATGAGGAGGAAATAGGAAAGAAAAAAATGGTGCTCTGAAGTAACAGTTGGGGAAGAAAGTTCATTTCTCAAAGGACAAAGTTTTTCAAGTTTGATTTTGCAAGTGACAACACGGTGGTAGAATAAAA
>JAJIBD010005076.1:0-148193 GCA_021461705.1 Cryptotis parvus | reverse complement strand
CAGAGAATATCTCAGTGAGAAGGAAAAGTCATAATTATTTTGGGTCTCCACTGGGAAAAAAGGCTAAATAAGAGTTTGAGCCTTTATTTGTACTGTTTCTTTTGCTACTGAGTCTACTTTTTAGTTGTTAGTCCTTGAGGCTCTTTCCCTTTTGAATAGTACTACCAGCACCTCCAACAATTCTTGGGAAAGTCGCATAATCTGAAAGAAGAGAAAGAAAGAAAGAAAGAAAGAAAGAAAGAAAGAAAGAAAGAAAGAAAGAAAGAAAGAAAGAAAGAAAAAGAAAGAAAGAAAGAAAGAAAGAAAGAAAGAAAGAAAGAAAGAAAGAAAGAAAGAAAGAAAGAAAGAAAGAAAGAAAGAAAGAAAGAAAGAAAGAAAGAAAGAAAGAAAGAAAGAAAGAAAGACAGGCAGACAGGAAGGAAGGAAGGAAGGAAGGAAGGAAGGAAGGAAGGAAGGAAGGAAGGAAGGAAGGAAGGAAGGAAGGAAGAAACAAAGAAAGAAAGGAAGACAGGAAGGAAGGAAGGAAGGAAGGAAGGAAGGAAGGAAGGAAGGAAGGAAGGAAGGGAGGGAGGAAGAGAGAAAGAAAGAAAGAGAAAAAAAGAGAGGAAAGAAAGAAAGAAAGAAAGAAAGAAAGAAAGAAAGAAAGAAAGAAAGAAAGAAAGAAAGAAAGAAAGAAAGAAAGAAAGAAAGAAAGAAAGAAAGAAAGAAAGAAAGAAAGAAAGAAAGAAAGAAAGAAAGAAAGAAAGAAAGAAAAGAAAGGCAGACAGGCAGACAGGAAGACAGGAAGGAAGGAAGGAAGGAAGGAAGGAAGGAAGGAAGGAAGGAAGGAAGGAAGGAAGGAAGGAAGGAAGGAAGGAAGGAAGGAAGGAAGGAAGGAAAGAAGGGAGAAAGAGAGAGAAACAGAAAGAGAGAAAGAGAAACAGAAAGAGAGAAAGAGAAAGAGTGAGAAAGGGAGAAGGGAGGAAGGGAGAAAGAGAGAGAGAGAGAGAGAGAGAGAGAGAGAGAGAGAACTCTTGTGGCCAGGCAGTACCTTTCAACCATGTTAGACTACAGATTTCCACCACAATCCAAAGGTAGAGACTCAGTAAAAACTCCCATTCATGAGTCTTTTTTCCATCTTCTTAAGCAGTAGTAATCAAAACAGCATGGCATTGGAATAAAAACAGACCTGTGGACCTATGAAATAGAATTCAGTATCCTGACACCCGTCCTCAAACACATGATCATTTAATCTTTGATAAAGAAGCAAATAGTATGAAATGGAGCAAGGAAAGCCACTTCAACAAGTGGTGCTGGGAAAACTGGGCAGCTACATGTAAAATATGAATTTGGATCTGTCTAACCATGCACAAAAGTCAGATCAAAATAGATTAAAGATCTCTATATCAGGCTTGAATCCTAAAGTATATTGAAGAAAATATAGAAAAAAATCCTCCATGATATTGAAGCTAAAGGCATCTTCAAAGATGAAACACCACTAACAAAGCAATTAGAAGCAAAAATAAACATATGGGACTATATGAAATTTAAAAGCTTCTGTAACTCAAAAGAAACAGTGAACAAGACACAAAGAGAGTCCACAGAATAGGAACAAATATTCACCCAATACACATCTTTTGATGGGGAGTAGAGATGAACAGAAACTTTGACAAGGAAGAAATTAGGATGGCCAAAAGGCATATGAAAAAATGTTCATCATCACTAATTATCAGAGAGATGCAAATCAAAACAACAATGAGATATCATCTCACACCACAGAGACTGGCACATATCCAAAAGAGCAAGGACAACAAATGCTGGTGTGGATGCGGGAGAAAGGGACCCTCATCCATTGTTGGTGGGAATGTCGACTGGTACAGCCTTTTGGAAAAAAATATGGACATTCCTCCAAAGGCTAGAAATTGAGTGTCCATTCAATCCAGCCATACCACTTCTGGGAATATACCCTGGGAAGCCAAAAAACACAACGTAAACACCATCTGTACTTTTGTTTTCATAGCAGCACTATTCACAATAGCCAGAATCTGGAAACAACCAGAGTGCCCGAGAACTGATGACTGGATAAAGAAACTTTCGTATATCTATACAATGGAATACTATGCATCTGTTAGGAAAAATGTAGTTATGAAATTTGCTTATAAATGGATAGAAATGGAGAGGATCATGTTGTGTGAAATTAGTCCGAAGAAAAAAGACAGATATAGAATGACTGCATTTATTTGCATCATGTATATATTCTCTTCGTATTCCTGGAGCAAGCAGATGCCATTGGACTACACTGGCACGTGATAGGGTCAAATGGAAATGTTACTGGTGCCTGCTAGAGCAAATCGATGAATAATGAATAATTCTCAAGTGATATATATGTGATATATATGTGATATATATAAGTATTTATATACGATATATGTATATATAACTATATCTATATCTATCTATATCTATCTATCTATCTATCTATCTATCTATCTATCTATCTATCTATCTATCTATCTATCTATCTATCTATCTATCTATCTATCTATCTATCTATCTATCTATCTATCTATCTATCTATCTATCTATCTATATATACTTCACTTGTATCACTTGTCTTCCCGTTGTTCATTGATTTGCTTGAGCAGGCACCAGTAACATCCCCATACGTCTTGTCACAAGCAAGTGTAGCCCAAGGGCATCTGCTTGCTCCTGGAACATGAAGAGCCTAAAACCATTCCTTCAGGTCATGGGAATGTGGTCTATAATTGTTACTGGTTTTTGGCATATCAAATGCAACACGGGTAGCTTGCCAGGCTCTACCGTGTAAGTATATATGGTATCATACTGTATATGCTTTTTAGGAAACCAGATATTTTTGCCCAACATTACAATTTTTCGTTTTAAATCTTATTAGCTATGGCTCTAGTTCATTCATTTTAATTGTTGGACATGACTTCATTGATTAAAAATGACTCAATTTATTCAGAAATTTGTTTTATTAAGGTCTCTACTAGCCAGATCTCAGTCCAACTTCTCAAATAAGCATATCCCTAGAAAGAATTAATAATGCCTGTAATAGGACTAATCTTAAACTATATATATAGTATATATATAGTATATAGTATATATATAGTATATAGTATATATATAGTATATAGTATATATAGTATATAGTATATATAGTATATAGTATATATAGTATATAGTATATATAGTATATAGTATATATAGTATATAGTATATATATATATATATAGTATGAAACCATTATCCAAGGTCAAGTAAAACATGGATCAAGAGATCTTGTCAAAGGTGGAATCTACCACAAACGTGTGGGAGTCAGAGATTAGGTAAGACAGAGAAGGGAACAGTGTGCTAATAATTGTTGAAAGTGATAACATCAGCTTAGAACTGAGCATTGAATACAGGCAAAAGATACACATGATAACCTCTAAATGTATGCACTGTAATCCACATTGTGTAAGAGAAGGAAGAGAGAAAGAGAGAGAGAGAGAGAGAGAGAGAGAGAGAGAGAGAGAGAGAAACCTGCCATAGAGGCAGGCTAGGGGAAGCGGGAGGGAATTAGGGACATGGTGGTGGGAAATGGGCACTGGTGGAGGGATGGGTGCTGGAACACTGTAAGACTGAAACATAAACATGAACTTCTTTGTATCAGGGTGGAATAATAAAATATTAAAAAACTCCCATTCACCTTAAAGATTTAAGACAATGAATCCAATTGCCATTCATTTATATGGAAACCTTTTGTTTTAGTTTGGGGTCACACCCAGTCAGTGCCAGGGGGCTACATCTGACCTCAATGCTTGGGGTTATCTCGCAGTGAGTCTAGGGGTGAGGGGAGGGAAAACAGGCCTCCACTTATAGGCCAGTACTTCAGCTTTGTATGAAGCATTTTGTGTGCACCTGAATCAATAAATAACTTCCATACAGGAAACCTGAAACCAGGAGAAACTATGATGAAAGCAAGAATGCTCTGATGCGCATGCGGCTTAAAACAGCTCCTGGAAAGCTTGGTGGTATCACTCTCACTAGCAATTACCTGATGTTGCAAAATCAAGCAACTCTTTTCTCTAGTGGACTTACATTGTATATGTGAAAATGATCTTCATAGTGGGGGACAGGAGGGTAAAAAAAAACAGGTACCAGTGCAAATCTTTCTTAAAAACTAAATGACTTAACATCAGATTTTGGAAAATGACTCACTCCTGCTGGATTTTCCTCTCTCCTTTCTTTTGCATCTCTTCCTTCCCTAAAATCTCTCAGACTCACCAATCAGAGTCCAATGCAAAAAGATTTTTTTTCTTTTTTTTTTTTTTGTGTGTGTGTGTTTTGTTCTATTCTCCATTCTTTTCACCCAAAGTTTTAGGTCAATAGTTTTAATTTACCTTTGAATGTGTTGTTAAACCTTTAAGCAAATACTGTGCTTTGTTCTCCGTGCAGAATGTAGCTGCTGCTCCAGGTCCAACTGACAGGGTTGCTAATGGTGATGGGATGCCAGGAGATGAACAAGAGGACAGCAAGGAGGAAGAAAAAGGTGGTGCAGTGAAGTTTGGATGGGTGAAAGGTGTGCTGGTGAGAGAGCTACTCTGTTTACCCTCGGGAACCAAGTGTTGTGGCGCCTGGGCATCAGGCTTATAAAATGCCAGGGTGGGCCTCCCCTCCACTCTCCAGCCTTTTTCTCTGTTCCTTCTTCCCGCAGGTAAGATGCATGCTGAATATCTGGGGGGTCATGCTCTTCATTCGCCTCTCTTGGATTGTCGGAGAAGCTGGAATTGGTAAGCACTTTTTCTCTTCCTCTGTGATTTCCGATGAAAGTTATGAACTGGATAAGCAGCAACTGGTGTTCACTATTAATGTCGAATGTGAGATGAAGGTCACAGAGTTAATCTATACTTGGGCTCTTTAACTTTGCCTCTTGGACAATGTTTGTCAGAGAGAAAAGGTGAAGAGTTAACTCCTGGGGACTGGAATTTTCCAGCTTCTCAACAAGATAAGGTTTCTAGTAAATATTTGTACTTTCTCATAAATTTGTAGGTTTATAGGTATATAGAGATGCATTAATTTTAAATAATGGTATTCTCATTTTGAAATATGCAGGCATTTATCAGTATTGTTCTGTTGATTATTGGGAAAATATCTTGGAACAAAAAATAACTTCTGGGAAAAGTGGTGGAAATGTTACCTAATGAAAATGCTGAAATTGTTGGATGTTTTCCAAAGAAAATAATTCTGTTACTTTCAGGTACCAGCAGTAAGAAAACAAAAGTTAATTAAATACTTCCAGGTAGAAGCTAGTAGTGCTAAATAAAATGACTATGATCGTGTGTCTAACTATTGCTGATTTCTTGAAATGGAAAATGGATGATGTTAAAATTGCTTTGAGTGATTATTTAATGTTTTAAAATATCATGTTCCATCAACAGTATTATTTCCTGTGGCAATCTTTTTTTATTAGCAAAAATTTTTATGAAAAATTCATTTGTGTTTCATCAAAGTTACTGATTTAATGCGATAAAAATTAATCATGTTCTTTTCAATATAAGGAGAATGCATTATAGATTCAGTTTGGGGGAAGGCTTATATCCTAGTAGCCAGAACTTAGTTCAGCTGTGCTTTCAGACTTTAATGTAGGATGTATCAAAACTCAATTTACAAGGTCTTGCTTATTGCCTTTGCTCCTCAAAAACACTTTCCGAAACACCAAAAACTGACTGAAAAAGAAAGGACTGTGTTCTAAATTGAAAAACTGGAACCTAGTCCCTTAGTTTTTCCATGTTTCCTGTTTGGCAACTGCTGGGTTCCTGACAAAGGGCTGCTTGCCGGCTTTATGATGCATATCAAATGAGTGCTCACAGCCTCAGGGGCCAAAATAAGTATATGCTGTTCCATGGAAAATCTGTATCTTAATATTGCCAAGTTTTTGCTCCAGGGTTTCATGCAAAATTAGGTTTTTAAGGGCAGTTTAGTAACTTATTGAGATCATCAAGAAACATTACTTTGTTTGGAGGTGTGACTGTAGCCAAGGGCAAGAGTAATTCTTTTTAATATAACTTATTTAACATCCATATGTCTGGGTTATAATCTGAACTTTAATCAGATTTACATTACTCCCCACAGTCAATCCAGTTTGTTGCAAAATTATGAAGATCCTATCTCTTGCTACACTATTTATTGCACTTTTAGACATCAGTGTTGTAATAGTAAGTAGTAGAATTTTCCTTTAGTAGTGTATTGGGATTTACCTAACTAGATGGCCCAGTAAGTTTTCCTTTAAATGTGGGGCTTTGTTATTATTCTTAATTATCAGAAAATTAATTCTTGCTGGTATTTAGAAACTTATTACTACCTTACTGTTTTACTGATCTTTACTACCTTACTGTTTTACTAACCTTTGCTTTGAACTTAAAGCTAAATAAGTGGATTAGGTCACCATCTGGGTCCCATTTGGGTCTCATTATTAGGAGAAAAAACAAATACGAGCATTTTTTTTTTTTGCTCTGGAAGTAACTTGGAGATGAAAGATGAAGATATTTTAGGTCCAGACCCAGAGCACAAAGCCAGGAGGTTGGAGTAGCTGTAGGCATGGAGAATGGTTATTCTGGAACCTTCAGTGTGGCCACTTTGTCCCAAAAGCAAATAGAAAATTAGATTGATAAGGACACAGGAAACAGGAAGGTTTAGGTGGTAAAAGATTAGGGCAATGACCCTCACAAAAAGGAAAGTGATAAGGAAGGCTTAGGTGGTATCTGACAATCAAGATGACTAGGTCCTGCTGGATCTAGACTCAAGAAGATAATCATCTCAGCATCCTTTCCCCTATTTTAGTGGCTCATATTCTTGTAGTATAGTAAGAAATGCCCACCCACTCACCTTTGTTAAAAAGGATAAAATAGGAAGGCCTTCAGCTTTTCTTTAGAATTCCACCTTAGGCGCATTCCCCCTTGCCCCTAGATAATCCAGGAGGTTCCCTGTCTTACTCTTTCTTTCTGTTTCCCTTTAAAGTCTTTATTTAGTCTTTTCTAAGTTTACTGAATTTGTCCATTTGCCCTCCTATCCCTTGTTTTCAATTTTGACTACTTGAGGACAAGAACTTCAATGCCTGTGCCCACTACAAGATAATATAGTCAGCTGATCTCTCAGAGACCTTAGTGGGGGGTAAAGTCGGTGGACCCCCCACAAGTGGATTATTTGTCACAAGAGGACAAAAATGGTCACTTTCTTCCAATCCATCTCTGCCACCCTGGAACCAGCAGGGAAGGCTAAGTAGGAATGATAAAGTCTGAGGATGAGCCCCATGCAGCATGGGCCAGAGCCCGCCAGCCCCACTAGTAGCTGTCAAGCCACACCTGACTACTACTCGGTCTTCTCAGCACAGGAGTTAATCCCCACCATCTGATTTCTCAGGGAGCCACGATGGTTTCCAATAACTTAACCATCAGGCAAAGAAGAGCATAAAGAAATGGTATGCCTGGGAACAAGTCATTAAACTCCTTGAGTTTTGTTTTTACCGCATCTGAAAATTACCGCGCTGGAATGGAAGACAGAGCTAAAGAATCTTTTTGAACAGGCAGACACAAATTGTGGCGGATGGAGGGTTCAGACTATGGAGGGTGTGAAAATTCCACAGGAAGACAGTTTACAAAACTGCAGAATAACGGGATTCTCTTTGAAAGATCCAACTTGGAGGTCTGGATGTTTTCCAAAAGAATATTTCTGATATTTCTTGAAGCAGGTAGTTCTAGAACTTTACTTTGTGAAAACTATGAACTGCTGTTTTGGAAATGTTGCCTTTTTCCTGAGATTTTTATGTTTGAATGTGAAAGAAGCAAATTGCTTCCTGTTAAAATATCTAAAACTTTGTTTGAGGACATTGAATGGTTCAAAAATATACACAACACTATTCACAAGAGTAAGGTCAGAATTTTAGTGGGAGAAGAAGCAAAGGGAGAACTAGAAAGGAGATATAACAAAGTTTAATACTCTGAAATGCTAACTATATAGTTCTATATAGTTGCTGGTATAAATAAAATATTTGATATTAGTCTTTCTCAAAATAAAATCATGAACAAAATAGTATGCAAAAGATATGCATATTGGGAGCAAAATAATATGCAAATAATAAGCAGTAAATTGTCTTTATGACTTAAAGACCTGAGACTAATTAGTATGATGGAACTGGGGCACATGCAAAGCATTGAGTCTCACACACACACACACACACACACCTGGAATCTTGTACTCCCAAGAAGGAGTGTAGCTAAACACATTAAGCACACACCTAGTTTGTTTGTTTGTTTTTGCTCTTTTGGGTCACACCCAGACATGCTCAGGGGGTTACTCCTGCTCTTTACTCAGAGCATCCCATATGGTCCCTGGCAGTGCTCAGGGACCATATGCCAGGGATGGAACCCCAGTAGACTTCATGCAAGGCAAACGCCCTACCCCACTACACTGTACTATAGTTCAGGCCCTGCACACACCCTGTTTTAATCCCCTTTCCCACCCTACCTAGAAATAGCACACACACTGTTTTAATCCCTCTACTGTTTATATCCTCTGTGATTGGCTGACACAGAGTTTCCATCCTACTACCTGATTGAATAAACCTACTTTCCCCGACTTTCTCCACCTAATAAAGTTGAGCTACACCAAAGAGGTTTGTGGAGACTTCTCTATGGGTGCTCTACTTGACCTTGTGAGTGCTCAAGATCTGGCTCAAGATCTGACCTCACTGGGACATCAACATCTCTCACCAGTCACATCAACAATGGAGAGCACAAAATATTTAAAATAAGCATTTATTTAATATAAGACGCTCAAAGAGGAAAGTAAAGTTAGCCCCTAGCTGGGGACAAAGTAAAGTATTAAATTACGGGAAAGAGAAAGACACAAACTCTGTGGAGTGAGGGTCTATAAGGAAACACCTTGACTGTCTGTTTTATATGTTTTTATGGTTTCAGACTTCCTGCCTTTCCTGTTTCCTCCCAGTCACCTCCCCAAATGGTGGGAATATCTAGGGTCTGAGGTCCTGACTATAGTTGGCCACTTTCATAGATTGTCATGATAGCTATAGACTGTCATAGTGGTGGGGTATGATTTTATATATTAAAGCATTATAACTATCATATAAATGAGCTTAAGTTTAGTCAGCCGTCACCTGGACTACGATATTTCCCTTGGTTGTAATAAAGCCAGAAAGATGGGAGGAATTTTCTTCTCACTGTAAATTTGCCTTTGGAGCCAGTCTGTTGGACATTGGTCTTGGACTCTAGGGGCTGCTTTGCTTCTCCCTGTCTTTTCTCATATTCCCATGACCTCACTCATACCTTTAGTGTGTAACTGTCTAACAAGACCAGGTAGTAAAGTGGAGGTGTTGCCTGCCACGACATCCCTAAAATCAATTTGAAGAATTCAGGGCAACTCTTTCCTACAGAACAAAACTTTCTGACCCTTTGCCCCCACCCCCTCAGCTTATCCCCTACCCTCTTAACTCGCTTCCCCACAGGTAACTTGAATTCTGTTGTCAATGTCCACAGCTCTGTTTATTTCATTTTTCTGTTCACTAATTTCACATTATTGTATTGCACAGAGGTAAGATTATCCCACACTTGTCTTTTTCCTTGGAATTTTTTTCACCTAGTCTCCTTGAGATTCTCTCATTTTATAGCAAAGAGGAAATACTACCTCTTCATAATGAAGAGTATCCCACTGAATGAATAAAATGCATCTTTATCAAACTTCTATAGATGGTCACTTTGATTGCTTCCTGATTCAGCTAGTGTAAACAATGAGAAAATATCATTGGAGTGGACATAACTTTTGTGCTAATTTTCCTTTTCTGGGACTGGAGCGATAGTCCAGCCGGTAGGGCACTTGCCCTACAAATGACTGACCCAGCTTTGGTCTAGGCATCCCATATGGCCCCCAAGCACTGCCTGGAGTAATTCCTAGTCCAGAACCCTGAGCATGGCCAGATGAGACCCAAAAAGAAAAAAAAAATTCCTTCTCTTCAGCTTTTTCAGATCCAGAAGTGGGATTACTGGACCCTGTAATAGTTCTCTTTTAGTTTCTCAAGGAAGCACCATAACATTTAGAAAATAGTTGAAGCAATTTATATTCCCTTACCCACTATGCTATTGCTCTGGCCCTGTTTGTTTAGTTTTTATTTCTTCCATCACACCTAGTGGTTCTCAGGGGCTACCTCCAGCTTAGTGCTCCAGCTCTCCTGGCTGAGCTCAGGGAACCATGTGCCAGGAAACAACCTGCATTCCAATCAATTTCTTTTCTTTTCTTTTTTTTTTTGTAAAATAGATTTTATTAAGGTTTTTGAGGACAGGGAAAGATAAGGGAATTGACATAACTTTTTAAAAATTTTTTTTTAAAATTTTCATTTATTTATTTTTTCTTTTTGGGTCACACCCGCGATGCTCAGGGGTTACTCCTGGTGGTGCTCAGGGGACCATATGGGATGCCGGGGATTGAACCCAGGTCAACCGCGTGCAAGGTAAATGCCCTAACGGCTGGACTATTGCACTGGCCCCAAGACATGGCAAGCCTGGCAAGCTGCTCGTGTTGTATTTGATATGCCAAATACCAGTAACATTTACATTACGTCATTTCCATGACCTAATATAATGGTTTGAGGCTCTTTATGTTCCTGGATCAAGCGGATGCCTTTGGGTTCTACTAGAATGAGACAGGACATATGGAGATATTACTGGTGCCTGCTCTAGCAAATAGATGATCAACGGGAAGATAGTGATAGTGATAGAATTTATATTCCCACCAACTGTGCAAGAGAGCTGTTTATTCTCTATATCTTCTCCAAGATGAGTTGTTCCTTTCCGTGTAAGCCATTCTCACAGGTGTGAGGTGGTTCTCAACTAGTTTTCATTTATATTTCCCTGACAATCAGTGATTAGTATGTCTTTTTTTAAATTTTTTAAAAATTTTTTAAATTTTTTTTTATTTTTATAATTACAAAGATATACAATTAAAAAGTTCATATTTGGGTTTTGGTCATACAGTGTTCTAGCACCCATCCCGCCACCAGTGCCCATCTCCCACCACCAACGTCCCCTGTTCCCTCCCCCTCCCCCAGCCCTCCTCCATGGCAGGTTCTTTATTTCTTTCCATTTCTCTCTCTTTCTCTTTTCCTTTCCCTCCAGACTATGGATTACCCTTTACATACATTAAAGGGTTGTCATGTGTATCTTTTTGCCTCTATTTAATGCTCAGTTCTAGGTTGGCATTAGTACCCTCGACAATTGTTAGCACATTGTTCCATTTTCTGTCTTACCTAGCCTCTGACTCCCACACGTTTGTGATAGCAGTGATTAGTATCTCTTAACATGCTATTAGCCATTTGTATATCTTCTTTGAGAAATATTATTCAAATAATCTATTCATTTAAAAAATGTATCTTTTTGGCTTTTTGAGTCACACCCATTGATGTTCAGGTTTTATTTCCGGCTCTGCACTCAGGAATTACTCCTGACAGTACTTGAGGGGCCATATGGGAAGCCAGGGATTAAACCTGGTCAGCTGCATGCAAGGCAAACTCCCTACCTACTGTACTAACACTCTACCCACATCTATTCATTTTTTAGAATGAATTCATTTTCTAGCCTGGCAAGCTACCCGTGTCGTATTTGACATGCCAGATACCAGTAACATTTATAGACCTCTTTCCCATGGCCTGATGGAATGGTTTGAGGCTCTTTATATTCCTGGAGCGGGATGATGCCCTTGGGCTATCTCGCATGTGACAGGATGTATTGAGATGTTACAGGCGCCCACTCGAGCAAATCGATGATATACAGGAAGACAGTGACAGTGACAGTGATACAGTTTTTTTTTAAAGTCGTGTAAGTTCTTATCACTTGTATCACTTGTCTTCCCATTGTTCATCGATTTGCTTGAGCGGGTGCCAGTAATGACTTCATTCATTGGCAATGAGGTTCATTATTGTAACTGTTTTTGGCATATCGAATACACCATGGGTAGTTTGCCAGGCTCTGCTGTGGCACTGGGCTCATCCCAGGGGGCCCATTCTTTTCTATGTCAGACCATCAACCATCCAGGGCCCATTGGGCAGAGCCCTGGGGGGTGGGGGTGTAGAAAAGCCTGTCTCCTGTCTGCCACCTGCTGACACAGCCGGGCACCACAGCCACATCTGCAACACCTTGAGGAGGCAGGAAGTTCTTCTTAAACCCTGGATATTAGCCCCTTTCTCAAGTTTATGATGTTCAGGTGTTTTCAGCCATAAAGTACACTGTATTTTCATCAGCTAATATATTATCTTCCTATACAAAGTATTTCAATTTGATGTATTTCCAGTTCCAGTGGTGCGTGTTTTCTTTCATTTCACTTGCTAGTAATGTCAAGTACCCAAAGATATCTCTGGTGCTGATGTCATGGAATGTTTTGCTTCTGTTATCATCTATGTATTTTATAGCTTCAGATCTTACAGCCAATCGTTAATCAATTTTTAGTTTCATTTTCTATGTATATGGGGTTAGAGAGTAAAGCAGTTTCATTCTTTTGTCTGTGGCTGTCGAGTTTTTTCTTGCAGCATAATAAAAGGACTTCTTTCTTCATTGCATGGTCTTGAATCTCCCTTCATAGCTTGAATATTAACAAATCAGTGGGTTTATTTCTGGGCCTTAATTTTACTACACTCTACTCTGTTTATTTTTTAATGTCATGCAGTTTTAATTACTGTTACTTTGTATCATTGTTTGAAGTGAGAAACATGTTGCTTCCAGTTTCTCTTCTTTACAATTGCCCTAGCTTGTGCAAGGTCTTTTATGATTCAATATACACTTCAGTATTTTGTTCAAGTCCCTTAAAAAAGTTTTGGAATATTGATTTATTGAGATTGCATTTGGTATCTTGTTTTTAGACCATATACTGGCCAAGATTGATCCAGGGTTGACCACATTTAAGGCAAATGCCTTAACCTCTGTAATATCACTCTGGTCCTAACTAGCACTAAGTAGATAGTTTAAAAGGTTGGAGTACATGTTTTGCACATGGGAGAGGTGCTCTAGCACCCCATGCACCCCACCTCCTATAATAAAAAAGCTTTTAACTTTTTGCCATTGGGGATGATATTTGCTGTGCATTTATAGTTTATGGCAATATTAGCTAAGATATATCTCACATATCCCAATTTTATTAATTTCTAACACAAATGTGTACTGAATTTTGACCAATACTTTCTATGCATCTGCTAATATGATCATAAGATATTTTTTATTTCTTTATATTGATAGAGTATGCTGCACTGATTTTGCAGTGTTGCACCATCCTTGAATTCCTGGAATAAACCTCACTACAATACTAAACCTGAGGGGTCTGTAAGGAATATAGCAATTCCCTATAATATAGTCATCTAAATTTGAATTTCATGCTTCTTGTTATACTTTAATCTCTAAATAAGCCTGGGCATCTTTGTTATTTTATTTTTTTATTATAACACAGTGAGATAAATATTTACAAACTGTTCCTGATTGGGTTTCAGTTACACAATGTTACAGCACCTATCCTCCACCAGTGCACATTTCCCACCACCTATGTCCCAAGACTCCCTTGGTATGCCTCTACAGCAGGCACGTTGCCTCTTATTCTCTCTCTCTCAACCTTGAGACTTCTGAAAGAGCAAGGATATAGCTGAGAACATCAATAAAGCCAACCTCCAATATCTGGTTTTAAGTCTGTCCTTAGCACCCCTTTCTGTTTCTCGTCCCAGGTCATGGCCAGCAACACCACTGCTAGTCTTGCTTGGTCTTACCATTTTATCATCTTTAGAACAAGAGAGAGTGCCAACAGTTATAGCTTTTATATAGGGGAACCTATGAGATAGGTCAGGCAAGAGAGTTGTAGCCAGAGCCAGGGTGAATTGCAGTGACTTGCTGACCCTGTACTGTTTTCCTGCATTCTGGGTTGAGCTCCTTTGAGGAAGGGTTTTGTAGGAGTTACAGATGCCCATTGGCTAAGACACTGGAAATGAGACTGACAAAAATACAGCAACCAGAAAAAAGCAATCAGAAATTTATGTCTATGTGCTTTAGTACTTGGTGATGAGTAGCACAAAGAGGTAATTAGAACTTTCATAAGATTTTTAAAATAATACATTTTTACAGAAGTTATAGGACAGAGAGAGAGGACTGAGTTTTGAAGATAACAAATTTTAGGAAAGCAAATTTGGGGGAGAAACAAATGGAAGATAAGGCTATTTGCCAAGTTTGTTAGCTAGACTTCTGTATGCCTTTGCCAGCTTGTAAAGTGTAGTGTTTTCTCCAAGGATTGACTTCTGTCCTTCTTTGTTTGCAGAGAAGGAGCAACAACTTCACAGATTTATCTCTTGCTTTTTGGCAAATAGAAATATTCACTTTTTTCCAACTACCTTCGAAATGGTCTTTAATGCTAGTGTCCGAAGGATTAAAATAATCCTTAGGCTGAAGAGTTCTATTTCAGGGAAGCATATTCTGCCATGCTCCTTATTACGTTATTGTGTATTTTATACAGCTAAAACAAACTTTTCCTTTTTCTGAAATCTGGCTTTTCCTACTTTCTTCCTATCACAATCATTGGATTTCTGTACTAGAAAATCACTGAGGACAACTTCTGCTTTTTTATGTTATTTTATTTGTCCTTTACATATCTCAGACCCAACATAGTCAGATATGTAAAAAGTCATCTTATTATATTAGCAGTAGTGACTATAATGGCTGCAAATCTCAAAACACAACATTGATCACCTTCTGAATTCTAAGCATGATGATACTCTACACAGCCTTCTTTCTAATTCCATTGACATTTTTGATTTATAAGAAAAATAAATTTCCAGAGGTCAGATTGTCAATAAATAAATGTAGTTCAGTTTGATTCTTTCCGCTTTACTCATTTCCACACAATTTGCTCTCACTCTCATGCATGCAATTTTCTTATTCCTGAACAACCAAAGATACATAAAAAATAATTGCCCAGAAGAAGGAACTCTAACTTTCATTATATGATAATTGTATAGATCAATAATTATGCTTATCGGTGTCTGTAAGTTCTTTTAAAATGTGTTTACATTAAAATTTGGCCATCGTAGTTGTTCAGCCCTGTATATCTTAGCTCTTGAATTTCTTGGACCTGTTATTCAAGCTGAAATTTCACAGCTGAGCATCTCCACTGTGGCCAGGCCAGTAGGTTAAGCTCAATTGTGGTCCTTTAGTTAGGCTTGATTAGATTCGCTGTCTGTTATGTAAATGGTCCAATGGATTGTTCCACTGTTTAATTGCCTTTGTTTTTCCTCTTTCAACTGAGGTCTTGGTGTGATTATCATCGGCTTAGCCGTGACAGTGACTGCTATCACTGGTTTATCCACCTCTGCTATTGCCACAAATGGATATGTTAGAGGAGGTAATTAAATGTGTGATCTGCATGATCATTTGTAAGGTAAAAGCAACAAAGTCTCAAAAGAGTTCACTACTGACCTTTCTGGAGTGTTTTCAGAGGTAATCAAAGTTGGAATTTTTTCCTTCTCCGCTCCCCGTCCCCCACCACCACTCAGGCTAGAGATGTGAAAGAAAAATGGAGCAGAATTTAACCTTTGCACACCTCAATTTTTTTTATTCAGGTTCCTCTCAAGCAAGAGAGAAGGTTATATGTCGTGTTTCTTTCTTTTTCACCACCATGGTCGTTTCCCTCCGAGAACACCATCATAAGTCAGCTTTCCTTTCCAGGCTGCATTTTAGTTGTGTTGACTCACGGAAGCCATCCTTCATCCTCATCAGCGGCTCTCTGGCTTGTTCTCTATGTCAGGCATCAGTTTCTCCTTAGCACAAAGGAGCTCCAGTGGGGCCCAAGGTTTGACTGAAAACTTAGATGAAAGGCAACCATAAGGAACTCAAGGAAGAAAACTAAAGTATAATATTTTCTATCTTTCATTGCTAACAGGTCTTGGAGTTCTCATTATTCTTCTTTCCACGATGGTAACTTCTATTACTGGGTTGTCAACTTCTGCAATAGCAACTAACGGGTTTGTTCGCGGAGGTAAAATTTCTAAGATATCTAATGCTATCATCACTCGCAAAGGGTAGGCAAATGCTTTTTTATCTATTTCTTTGTGATGGGAGCAAGGAAGTAGACCATTGTCCCTGAAGCCTCATTGGATGAGCTGGATGCAAAAGGAAATGTAAGGTACTGTGTGTTTAGTCCAGATCTACCCCAGACGGCTGTGATCTCTTTCCTCCTGGACCTCACTGGCACCTTGCAGGCTGTGGACTCCAGATATTGAAGTGTCTGTAGTCTATGTTTTCCTTTACAGGCGTGTCTGTGCATCTCCTGCTGGTGTTTCTTGGATAATGACCTGTGCACGTGGCTTCCATATTGAGTTTAGTACATTTCAGGTGCTTCTTTGACCTTCAAAGAATGTGGTCTTCAGAACATTTCAGATTTCTGATGGCAAGATGGACCCTTCTGTCTCAAGATTCAGGCTGCTGCTGCCCAAAATGCTGGTAACTAATCTCAGCACTGGAGCCAAACACCTTTCTTGGGGATTTTGCAGGTCTCGGAGTCATCATCATTGGCCTGAGTGTGGTAGTGACAACGCTCACAGGTATTTCTATGTCTGCTATTTGCACAAATGGAGTAGTCAGAGGAGGTAAGTCTGTTAATTTGCTTATGATACAAGCTCTGGTTACTTAACATGTCTCGAGTTGGTTGGATTTGGGTAGAAAAATGTGTAATTTGCTTAGTCCCCAAAGTCTTAAAAACAAAACGTCACAAAGTTTAAACAGCCAGTCAAATTCTACTCTGCTGACACAGGCCCTTCAGTAAAAAATCCTCTGGCCTGTTTCCTGTTATGTAACGTATTTATAAAAGAGAGACTGTCCAGGTAGCTAGGAAGAATAGAGTATTTCAGGCTTTTTAACTTAGATAAAGTGCAAAGAAGCCTGAGGTCCTCCCAGTTTTCCTCAGCATGGGTCTTCTCCAGCATTCAAATGAATTGCTCAAAAGAAATGAAAAATAAAATAAAAAAGAAATAAAATAAAAAATAATAGTCACTTTTCGATTACCCCAGAACAGGCAGCCTACACAGAAAATGAAGTGGTTGGTATTTATCATTGTTCCAATTTCATTTCTTCCTATTTCCCTTCTATATAACCACTTTGGGTACCAGTTTCTGGTCTTCTTTTTCATGAGAGACCCACAGCATAACTTCTGTTTGTTTGTCTTTCTTGTTTTGGGAAGGGGAGGAGTGCGGATACAAATAGGGGCTCCAGGCTATTGGCTCTGTGCTTAGAAGTGATCCCTGGAAAGGCTGAGGGAATCCTATTTGATAGTTAGATTTCAAATTACATGTAATACAGATGTCTTACCTACTATATTATCTCTCCAGCACTCTTGCATTTTGACCAAGCATAGGTACCTGGTTGGCTCATATAGTAAGTAAATTTATTCAAAAAAATAAGAGGGATTTGCCCCACTGTGGTTATATATAATGCATTTTTAGAGAGTGTTCTAATCCTTAACCCAAAGCAGATATTATAGCCCCTAAATTCTATTTTCTATAAGAACAGTTTTTTTTTGACCTGGAATATATTTCTTCAGTCTCATTTCTCTCAATTCTGTCCACCTCAGGGCTAATTTGGTATAGGAAGCCATACATTTAACACAGACTATGATATCATCTAGCTATTTAGCTTTTCAATAAATTGTCTCTTTTCACCTTCAGTAATCTGCTGAGATTTCAATGTCTTTCTAGGAGTTAGCTAGTCCAGTTTAGTCTTTTGTGTGCACAGCCAAAAAGAACCACATTTTCAAAGTCTAAGGGAGAAGAAGCAAATGTTCCAAGACCTCCCTTTCTTTCATACTTTTTTTTTTTGCTTTTTGGGTCACACCCGGCGATGCTCAGGGGTTACTCCTGGCTCTGCACTCAGGAGTCACTCCTGGCGGTGCACGGGGACCATATGGGATGCCGGGATTGAACCTGGGCTGGCATGGGCGGCCACTTCCAAGGCAAACGCCCTACCCGCTGGACTATGGCTCTGGCCCTCTTTCATACTTTTTGCCACCCCTATACTAATAGGGGTTTTTATTTGGCAGTAAACTTGCCTTCTTAAGATAAAAAAAGTTGGCTATCAAATCTGATTTATAAAAAGGGAAATGCATAACAATGCACTAAATCTGTGCTATGCAGCCAGATTATAGCAGAAAAGAATATATGTATAAATATATACATGAAAATATATGCCAGCAAACTGTACCATAAAATAAATAGAACAATGATAAACTTCACCCGTTGCAGTTTCTGCCTAGCTCTCCTTGCTCCCTAACATTTCAGTTATAAAATTTCCTGTTGCATTATTGATTTGAACTCCAGTGAAATATTTTCAGGCAAAGCATGCTTTTTTCCCATCAAGTCTTATGTTTAGTCATTTGTAGCATTTATATACAATTTGGTCTCAATAAATTTTATTTTACCAAGTGAAGCTAGTTATTTTGTGGATTATATATCAAATATAGTAAAGGGCTAGGTTATTAAAGAAGTACCACAAATCATTTCTAAAATCATAAAGAAGTTGCCATCTTTTTATCAGAATAATTTGTGTATCATGTGTTCTCCATGTAAAGTATACTCATTTTTTGTTTCAGGTGGGGCCTACTACCTTATTTCCAGAAGCTTAGGGCCCGAGTTTGGTGGGTCTATAGGCTTGATCTTTGCTTTTGCCAATGCAGTGGCTGTTGCTATGTATGTGGTGGGATTTGCTGAGACTGTGGTAGATCTTCTGAAGGTAATGAAAAGCTTCTTTTCTTCTGCCAAGCAAGATAATTTTATTCCATTTGCTCTTTTAGGACATTTGAGGATCATGTTATAGCAAAACAGATGTAAATATATTTAATTACATAGGATATGGAAGTTAAGTGTAGTCTTAGGAGACATTGACTTGCCTTCAGAGTCCTTGCTTTCATGAATGAGAGACTGTGAATCATACCCTCTATTAATCTGAATTGTGTATTCCAAATCTTTAATGGGCTATAAGCTGGTCCATGTGCTTTATATAGAGTTGTCCTATAAAACGTACTATATGTTTGAGAGACATGTGGTACAAATAAAATGAAATAATGTATATAAAATGCTGTATAAATTTGAACCATCAGATAAATAATGGGTATTATTTTCAGTTGTAATACTACTGATATTATTATAAATTTCCAAAGGGAAAGCAAATTCAAACATCAGAATAACTCACTGCAAAGATAAGTAGGCATGAAGGCATGACCCAGTTTAGGCATATATTTAGTACATGGTCTGGATTTTATATGTATGTGTATTTGTGTGAGTGCTAATTAGCTGGTATAAAGTCTAGTTTCTAGTTCACCTCTCATTATATTGACAGCATCCACTAAAATATATAAATGAATCTGTAGATTGTATAGATCTTAGGGTACATTATCTTTTAGAGATGCATTTCGTGGTTTGTCTAGTTTGTTCTTTAATTGAATAATTAAATATTGCCATTATTACATAAGAAACCTCTCAGGTTTATTCTTCTAAGATTGGCCTTGATCTAATAACACTAGCTATTAATCTGAAACAAAGCATGTATATACGGATATGTAACATAGTTTTACCTAGCATTACAATAGTTCTAAAAGATTTGACTAGAATAAATCTCTAAATTTTCCAATTCTAATCTTGGGTATCAAAGACCTACTATCATAGGACAAATTATATTCTTTCTCTTCTCACATGTACAAGCACATCATTTTTGTTAACCTACAGGATGTCAGACATTAGCGAAGTATATATTCTGACTGTTCATTGCTATCATACATCATATGGAGAGAAAAAAGGCACAATTTCTAGTAATTTTTGTGATTTTATTTTTATTACAGGAGAGTGATTCGATGATGGTGGATCCAACCAATGACATCCGGATAATAGGTTCCATCACAGTGGTGATTCTTTTGGGAATTTCAGTAGCTGGAATGGAATGGGAAGCAAAGGTAAATTTCTCAAAATGATGCTATCAAAGACTGCTGGTCAGGTGCAGAAGAAATTATAGGAATAGAAAGAACCTCATATTCAAAAAAAAGAATTACTGTTATTACCTGCTATCTTCCAAGTTGTAGGTTAGCACCTGGTGTCACAGAAAATCTCAGAGCACAAGGTCCTTCCAGGCAGTCACAATGCAAAGTTCATGTAACTGGGTCTGTTTGTCCTTCCTTATATTGTCATTGTAGTTCCATGGCCACAGCTATGCTGTCATATCAAGGCACTGTCCCCTGTGATCCCAGCAATATAGCATGCTAGCAGTCTATTTAAAAAGTTTTTTTAATTCAATAACCATGAGTTAGACCATTACAAAGCTGTTCATGACTGGATTTCATTTATACAATATTTATCACATTCCTGTATCTTCTTCCAAATTGGCCATGGGTGATGAAGTCTAAAAGGATGACATATATGTTGGAAGAAGGTAATTCATTCCCTGAAACCTGATACCTAAGCAGCCCATTTCAAGGCATTAGAGACCCTGGCACTAGAGAATATTTATCTTGACTTGTGTCTTGACTGTTGATGAATTTCTGAATGATGGGAAACCAGTCTTCTGCCCAACTGAAAATTTCTACAGTGATTATTGCAGTTGAAACTTGCCCGTGGAGACACAGGTAATAAGCCTGAAGAGACTGCCTGAGTGAAAAAGGTGAGAGACTCTCACCTATATGAGGCGATAGAAAACATTTCTACATGACATTCATTGCACATTACAAATTCACATATTCAGCACACATTGACTAAGTTCCAATTGTGTGGATGGATATTCTGTTAGGCTCTGGATAACCAGGTGTGATGAAAACAGGCATTATTCTGCCTTACATGAGCATATAATCCATGAGGAAATGATTAATAAACTAGTAGATAAATTCGAGAGCATAGGGTTGGAGAACTAACCAGCTTATGAGGGCCAACTCCTTGCATATGGTCAACTTGGGTTCTATCCCTAGCATCCCAAATGGCCCCTGAATACTTTTATGAGTGACCCCTGAGGGTAGAGACAAGAATAAGCACTGAACACAGATGGATGAGGCCTCAAACCAAAAACATATGAGAAAATATAAAAAGTAAAACAGGAAAAGAAAATTAGCCAACACTAAGATTGACTGTAATAAGATTGAACCTACATTCCACAGCTTTATTCCAGAGAGTGTCAAAGGGCAGTGCTTAAAACTCAACTCTGTAGTTGGCTAACTTTGAATTAGATTGATACCATTTTGATCTTTGGTAAATTACTAAACTTCTTGTGCTTGTTTTTTGAAAATGATGACAGTATTTCCTACTTTTTGGGTTTTTTACTCATATATTTATTTATTTATATATTTCATTATACTACCGTGTGATATATAATTACAAAGAAGTTCATGTTTGGATTTCAGTCTCACAGTGTTTCAGCGCCCATCCCTCCACCAGTGCCCATTTCCCACCACCATGTCCCCAATTGCCTCCCCCTTCCCTAGCCTGCCTCTATGGCAGGTTCTTTATCTCTTTCTCTCTCTATCTATCTTCCTTCTCTTACACACTGTGGATTGCAATACATACATTTAGAGGTTATTGTGCACTTTTTTTTTGCCTGTATTCAATGCTCAGTTCTAGGCTGGTATTATCACTTTCGACAATTATTAGCACACAGTTCTCTTCTCTGTCTTGCCTAACCTCTGACTCCCACCAGTTGTGGTAGATTCCACCTTTGACAAGACCTCTTGATCAATGATTTTCCTGACTTTGGATATTGGTTTCATAATATATATGTGTGTGTGTGTGTGTGTGTGTGTGTATGTATGTATGTATATATATATATATATATATATATATATATATATATATATATATATATATCCGGACTTCTCTCTCGTCAGAACTTCACCCAGACCAGCCTATCACAGTCCGGCCCGGGCAGCCGCTGGACTTAGAGATGACTGCAGGAGTATGTTACCTGCACGGCAGAGCCTGGCAAGCTACCCGTGTTGTATTTAATATGCCAAATACCAGTAACAATTATAGACCTCATTCCGGAATGGATTGTGGCTCTTTATGTTCCTGGAGCAAGCAGATGCCCTTGGCCTGTAGTAGCATGAGATAGGACATATGGTGATGTTACTGGGGCCTGCTCAAGCAAATTGATGAACGGGAAGACAGTGATACAGTGATATATATCATAGTATTGCCTAATTTATATAGTTGTTGCTAGCATTATTTATCCAAATAATCTTGGTAAAATCAATATGGTCTTTGGTAAATTGCTAAACCTCTCATACTTGTTTCTTGATTATTAAAATGATGATAGTATTGTGTACTTTATATGATTGTTGGCAGCATTATTTATCCAAATAATCTTGGTAAAATTGAGACTCTGTTATACTGTGAAACTTACTGTTATTTAGATTCAGGTGACACAAAAATATTTCTCAGCAAAAGTTAAGTATGACTGAAAGAAAGAGAAGAAGGATGCTCTTTATAGAGTATGGATATATATAATGGTGTTCCTAGAAGAGAGTACAGGATTTGTTACCTGCAAAGTCAATCAATTACTTGAGGGCTGGGCATGTGTATTTTATGTACAAATCCCTAGGTTTGATCTCTAGCATCTCTGCTACCCCACTAGCACTAGGGTTGGTCCTGATGACTCTCAACACCCATGAGTATAATCCCCATAATGACAATGAACAAATAAATAGAAAGATAGAGAACTTGAAATGTGGAAGGCAAAAAGACTGCTTGGCCAGTCTAGCCTTCTAAACTGCATATAAGGGATATACACTGGAAACTTGGCATATAGCATGCGAAGTTGCCATGTGAATTCTCTCCCTGATGGTGTTTTCACTCCTCAGTAGTGTCACTATTGGGAAGATTCTGTAACAGCTCTGTCAATAAAAGATACAGAGTAAGGAAGCAGCAATGACCCAAAGGCTACACAAGGGGGAATTAACCCACACAGTTGAGTTAGGGAGGATAAAGGAAGAGAATCTGGGGGTCCTGGATAGAGGGAGACCAGTGCACTGGTGATGGGTATGGTTTGGAATATGTTCATGAGAAACTATTATTAATACTATCGTGAACCAAAAAAGTAAATTAAATTTTTTTTAAAAACCAGTGTTTAAATTTACGATTTATTTATAATCTTGTGTACATAGCCATCAGCTACCCATTAGTTCTTGAAATGTTACTGAAATGTCACCTAAATGCTTTATTATGCCCATCTCTCCATTGAAAATGTAACATTCACACTCAGATCAAATAAGGTTTATTAAAATGCCTTTCAACAAGGACACTTTCACTACCTACTATGGACAGTCGATTATTTTGAAAGCTCAAACAGGAAGAACTTCTCAAGTGGCTTGAACTTCTCAGGAGGCTCAGGGGCTACTCTCAACAATTCTTGGTCAACAAGGCTGGCAGTTCAATGCCAGAGCCTAAGGAGGTGACATCGCTCTGACCCGGTAAAGTCAGGAATTACCAGACCTCTGTGATGGTGTTCAGGGGCCTCTAAAGCCATAGTTAGAGATGCTTGGATGGCTGTATGATACCAGTTATCAAACTGGGGCTGGCTACATGCAAGGCAAGCATCTTGTCTTCTTTACCATCCTTTAGCCATAATAGTAGACTTTTGAGAGTAATTTTTCAGTGGTTAGTTTAAATTTTTAATTACGTAAATTTTTTTTCGATGAGTAATTTGTCCTCCTTTTTCTTTGTGATTTCAGGCTCAAGTGATTCTTCTGATCATTCTTCTCATTGCTATCGCCAACTTCTTCATTGGAACTGTCATTCCATCCAACAATGAGAAGAAGTCCAGAGGTTTCTTTAATTACCAAGGTATATGTGAGTTATTGGTAATAAATGGTTCTTCTGCCTTCCCCTCTCCACAATTATGGTCCCTGTAACTCCCACTCCAGTCTCTAGAATTCCAGTGGGATTCATGGAAGAACTTGGGGTTGGAATCAAGCAACCCTACTACTTGCTGGCCAGACAAACTGACCTAACACAATTGGGTCTCAGAGATTCCCACTACAGTGTGGATGATAATAATAACCTCTAGAGGGAATTTTGAGAGTTAAATAAGATGGTGTATATGAAGTAATTTGAAACCTTAATTGTGGTAGACAAATTGTTTTTACTATCAAAGATCCAAAAGAGAAATTTCAGACAGGGATAGAAAACACAGTTCAAACAATTTATTCAACCACTGAGAGCACTAAAATCAAGCACAGTCATTGCCTTCTTCCTGCTAGGTTTTTGCACATGGATGTCCTCTTTCATTACCTAGTTAACCGTCACTGTCAGGTGTTCAAGTATCAAAGACTATAGGCATTATTGGGGTAGCCATCTGTGATTATAAAACTGGGCATGAAATTCATATTCTCTCTCCTTGTCTACTCCACTAATTCTTCCATTATTTCCCAGTTTTCTACTTTAATTTAAACACAGACTCACCTTTTGGGTTTGAGGCATTTTTGCATTTTTACATGTCCCTTCACCGTTCATTCAGTTGTCAATATTTTATTTACTTTTTATGTTACATCAACTATTTATTCCTGTTTCCTTCTCTTTGTAAATACAATCCTGTTTGATTGCATTTTAAAATTATTTTCCTTTCTATTCTTTCCCATTCTTCCAGTTCTTCATGCAATTTCTTATGTTTTAAATTTCTTTCCCACCCACCCTTCATTCTCTCTCATATGATCGTTATTGTTGACATTGTTGTTGTATTGTGGTTGCACACTTGTTTGAAATACTTGCATACACTTTTGTTGTGCTGCCAAGAGTCACCTGGTACCTTGCATACGACTGAGCCGGGTTCAATCCCCAGCATACCATATGGTCCCCCTGAGCACTTCCAGGAGTAATTTCTGAGTACAGAACTAGGAGTAATCCCTGAGCATTGCTGGATGTGATGCAGAAAAGAAATTAGAAAAATAAAGTCACCCTGGTGGTAATGCCTGGGATCATACTAAGCATGTGCAATAGCTCCAGGTATCAAACTCTTGACCTACAAGGCAAAGACCATCGAGCCATGATCTGAAATTTCTTTCCTTGCATCAGAGATAGAATAGGGCTTAAGATGTTTGTCTTGGACCAGAGCAATAGTACAGAGAGTAGAGTGCTTGCCTTGCATGTGACCCACGCAGGTTACATCCCTAGCATTCCATATGGTCCCCCTCTCTCCACCAAGAGTAGACCCTGAACACAGAGTCAAGAATAAGCCCTGAACACCAAAGGTTTTGGTCTTGTTGTAGCTGACTCCACTTTGATCTTTGGCACCTCATGGTCCCTAGAGCACTGCCAGAACCAGCCCCCACTCAAAGCAGCGGGCAGGAGTAGCCCTTGAGCACTGCCAGTTGTGGTCCAACAACTTCCCAGTAAATAAAAAAGAAAAAATTTCTTTGCTTCCAATAGAGATTTTGGCATTTTTATCATCTCAGATGCATTATTTACATTTTTCTTCCTTTTATTTTCTTTTCTTCTAGACCATTTCCTTTTATTTAACCAATGTGATGGCATCCTGTGGAAGTGTTTCTTAGGAGAAAATTTTCTCGTTATATAATTCTTCCTTGAATTTGGTATATGAATTTAAGAGGACTATGTAGAGACTTTTAACATTAGTAACAAAAGGTTAAGAGGGACTTGCCCACAAGTTAAAAAAAATGTTAAGTTGCAAACTGTTAGGAGTGACTTGCCACAAGTTTAAAAAAAGAAAGGACACACAAAAGGAAAGCAGCATATTACAGCGGTTATGCATGTGACAAGGGAGGGTGAGAGACATGAATTGCCTGGTGTATAAGTATTTACATCAGTCTCATCACAAGAGAGTTCCCCATTTCCTCACTTCCCAATCTTCTATATTCAAAAAATCAGGCAGCTTAGGTCTCAGTTGGCACAAAAATGAGAGATTTGCAAAAGCATGCTCTAGAGGTTGGAAACTTTGAAATACAGATTTTGACTTTTTGGCAAATGTGACATAAAATTCTCTAGGGTTTCAAAAAAACAATCCAAAAGATTAATGAAACCAAGAGTTGGTTTTTTTAAAAATTTAAACAAGATTGACAAACCATTGGCAAGACTTGTAAGGTCAGGGAAAGAGAGAACCCAAATAAACAGAATCAGAAATAAAAAGGGTGACATCACAACAGAAACCACAGAAATGCAAAAGATCATCAGAGATTACTTTGAGAGCCTGTATGCCGTGAAACATGAGAATCTAGAAGAAATGGATAAATTCCTGAAGTCCTATAACCTCCCATGACTGAAACAAGAAGACCTCCAATATCTGAATAAGCCTATCACCATTGACAAAATAGAAACAGTAATTAAAAGTCTGCCCAAACACAAAAGCCCAGGTCCAGAAGGATTCACTAGTGAACTCTACCAAACCTTTAAGGAGGACCTACTGCCAGTCCTTTTAAGCTCTTCCAGGAAATAGAAGAAACAGAAACACTCCCAAACAGCTTCTATGAGGCACATATCACCCTGATACCCAAAGCAGGGAGAGTCAACACAAAGAAAGAAAACTACAGACCAATAACCCTGATGAACATGGATGCTAAGATCTTCAACAAAATACTAGCAAACAGAATCCAAAGACTCATCAAGAAGATTATACATCATGACCAAGTAGGATTCATCCCGGGAATACAAGGATGGTTCAACATTCGCAAGTCAACATAATATATCATATCAATAAAAGAAAAAATAAAAACCATATGATCCTATCAATAGACGCAGAGAAAGCATTTGATAAGATCCAGCAGCCGTTCATGATTAAAACCCTCCAGAATATGGGAATTGAAGGGACTTTCCTCAAGATAGTTACAGCCATCTACCAAAAGCCCACAGCGAGCATCATTCTCAATGGGGGAAAAGTTGAAAGCCTTCCCCCTGAGATCAGGGACAAGACAAGGTTGCCCACTCTCACCCCTTTTATTCAATATGTACTGGAAGTACTTGCCATAGCAATCAGAGAAGAAAAGGACATCAAGGGCATCCAGATAGGCAAGGAAGAAGTCAAGCTATCATTATTTGCAGATGACATGATATTATACCTAGAGAACCCTAAACTCTCTACCCAAAAACTCCTAGAAATAATAGAGCGCATATAGTAGAGTGGCAGGATACAAAATCAACACCCAAAAGTCGGTGGCGTTCCTATATACAAATAACAAAAGAGAAGAAAGGGATATTAAGGAAACAATTCCATTCACAATTGTGCCACAGAAAATCAAATACCTAGGAATCAACCTACCCAAGTGTGTAAAGGACCTGTACAAAGAAAACTAAAAGACACTGCTCCAAGAGATAAAAGAGGACACAAGGAAATGGAAACATATTCCCTGCTCATGGATGGGGAGAATCAACATTGTCAAAATGGTAATACTCCCTAGAGCTCTGTAAAGATTCAATGCAGTCCCTATAAAGATACCCATGACATTCTTCAAAGAAATTGACCAAATACTCCTGAAATTTGTATGGAACAACAAACCCCCCAAGGATAGCTAAAGCAATCCTCGGGAAAAAGAAGATGGGAGGCATCACCTTTCCCAACTTCAAACTGTACTACAAGGCAGTAGTAATTAAAACAGCATGGTATTGGAATAAAAACAGACCTGTGGACCTATGGAATAGAATTGAGTATCCTGACACCCAACCTCAAACACATGATCATTTAATCTTTGATAAAGGTGCAATAAGTCTAAAATGGAGTAAGGAAAGCCTCTTCAACAAGTGGTGTTGGGAAAACTGGGCAGCAACATGTAAAAAAATGAATTTGGACCTGTATCTAACACCATGCACAAAAATCAGATCAAAATGGATTAGAGATCTGAATATCAGACTTGAATCCATAAAGTACATTGAAGAAAATATAGGAAAAATCCTCCACGACATTGAAGCTAAATGCATCTTCAAAGGTGAAACATCACTAACAAAGCAACTAGAAGAAAAGATAAACATATGGGACTACATGAGACTAAAAAGCTTCTGCACCTCAAAAGAAACAGTGACTAAGATACAAAAGCAGTCCACAGAATGGGAAAGAATATTCACCCAATACCCATCTGATAAGGGGTTAATATCCAGGATATATCAGGCACTGGTAGAACTTTACAAGAAGAAAACAAACAACCCCATCAAAAAATGGGGAGAAGAAATGAACAGAAACTTCAGCAAGGGAAGAAATCCGAATGGCAAAAAAAAATATGAAAAAATGCTCATCACTAATCATCAGAGAGATGCGAATCAAAACAACAATGAGATACCACTTTACACCACAGAGACTGGCACATATTCAAAAGAGCAAGAACAACAAGTGCTGGCGTGGATGTGGGGGAAAGGGGACACTCATCCATTGTTGGTGGGAATGCCAGCTGGTACAGCCTTTCTGGAAAACAATATGGACTTTCCTCCAAAGACTAGAAATTGAACTCCCATTTGACCCAGCCATACCACTCCTAGGAATCTACTCTGGGAAACCAAAAATACGCAGCGGAAACACCATCCCTACTTTTATGTTCATAGCAGCATTATTCACAATAGCCAGAATCTGGAAGCAACCAGAGTGCCCGAAAATCGATGACTGGATAAAGAAGCTTTGGTACATCTACACAATGGAATACTATGCAGCTGTTAGGAAAAGTGAAGTTATAAAATTTGCCTATAAATGGATGGACATGGAGAAGATTATGTTGAGCGAAATTATCCAGAAGGACAGACACAGAATTACTGCATTTATCTGCATAACATAAATATATATGTACATTTTAAGATACGAATATCCAAGGTCAAGTGAAACATATATCAGGAGGTCTTGTCAAAGGTGGAAATTATCACAAACGTGTGGGAGTCAGAGTTTAGGAGAGACAGAAAATGGAACAATGTGCTAACAATTGTCGAGGGTACTAATGCCAACCTAGAACTGAGCATTAAATAGAGGCAAAAAGATACACATGACAACCCTTTAATGTATGTTCTGTAATCCATAGTCTGTAGGGGAAGGAAAAGAGAAAGAGAGAGAAAGGGAAAGAAATAAAGAACCTGCCATGGAGCAGGACTGGGGGAGGGGGAGGGAACCGGGGATGTTGGTGGTGGGAGATGGGCACTGGTGGCGGGATGGGTGCTGGAACACTGTATGACCAAAACCCAAATATGAACTTTTTAATTGTATATCTTTGTAATTGTAAAAATTAAAAATTAAAAAAAAAGATTCTCTAGGGTTGAGCAACATCTTTCATCCAGTTGATTCTGTTTTGAATATAGGGGCCTTTTGCACTTGGTACTATGAAAGTCAAAGACTAGTGTATCTCCTACTCTGTAAAGAAATCCTACTTGATAGTTTTCTCATTTGTGTTGCAGCATCAATATTTGCAGAAAACTTTGGACCAAGCTTCACAAAAGGTGAAGGTTTCTTCTCTGTCTTCGCCATTTTTTTTCCCAGCAGCTACAGGAATTCTTGCAGGTGCTAATATCTCAGGAGACTTAGAGGTATGAGTTTTCTGTTTTTCCATGCAGAGAGGTGGGGGTTTAGATATAAGGAGTTTTGTATATTGACTGTGATCATGTTTCTGTGCAAACTTCAAAGCTGTAAGACTTCTGCAAAATTGTTTGGCTAATTGTCACTTGTCGTTTGTCTTGTCACTTGTCTTCCCGTTATTCATCGATTTGCTTGAGTGGGTACCAGTAACGTCTCCATTTGTTGGGAATGAGGTCCATTATTGTTATTGTTTTTGGCATATCGAATACACTAAGAGTAGCTTGCCAGGCTCTTTCATGGCTCAAGGTTCATCCCAGGGGGCCCATTCTTTTTCTATGTCAGACCATCAACCATCCAGGGCCCACAAGGCAGAGCCCTGGGTGTAGACAGGCATGTCTCCTGTCTGCCACCTGCCGACACAGATGGCCACCACAGCTACACCTGCAACACCTCGAGGTGTTTGGCTAATTAGAGTGGCTTATTTGAATGCCAACCTATCCTGCCTTGACCTACAGTTTTCCCAAAATTTTTATTCAGATACTAGAGAGATAGCACAGTGTGTAGGGTCCTTGAATATAGGTAGTCAACTCAAGCAAATGTTCCTGAGCCCACCAGAAGTGATTCCCTGAATATTGAGCCAGGAGTAAGTTCTGAGGTCTGTAGGGTGTTGCTCCCGCCTCCAAAATGCATTGTGTTCAGTGATGTCAGGAGGACAGAGGGACATTGAGAGTATGTCACATTTCCAACAAAACAAATATCAGTGAAGAACATGTCAAAACTCTTTCTCTTTTTATTCTTTTTTTTTTCTAGTTATTTTTTTTTAAATTTAATTTTATTATTTTCCCCCCCAAATATCATTACACCATTTTAGACATACAATTGAAAGATGCTCATGTAGAGTTTTGGATCCACAGTGTTCCAACACCCATCCCTCCACCCAAACCCATCTACCATCACCAATGTCCCCACCTCCCTCCCCCTCCCGCACCTCAACTACTTGGCAGATTCTGTATGTCATTTCTTTCGTCTTTATATCTCCTTCCCGATAAACTTTCCTGCTCTTTGTGGAATACAGTGCATTAAAAGACATTACTGTTTCACTATTTTAGTGGACCGCGTGGCCGCTCAATCTGGGCTCGAACTGGTTTTACTCAGTTGATCTGGTCGTGGGTCAGTTTCTCAGCGTCCGGACAGCGAAGATGGTGGCTAGTGTGATGGGCGAGTTTCATCCGGCTGCTTCCGGGACCCCCAGAGGCGATGGGCCAACACCCAAAACCCATCTGCCCTCCTCGGGATCCCATCGTCAGCTGGGCTCGGCGCGAGCCGGCTCCAGTCTCCCCAGCCGCTTGCGAAGCTCTGCATACTGGTTCCCCGGCGGCTCCTGGGCGGGTCCACCAGGCTCGACAAAATGGAGGAGGGGGAGTGGCTTAACCCTGACTCCATCTGGCGAATTCCCAGTGATTCCCACTTCTGGGAGCCGCCTATCTGGGCTCGAACTGGTTTTGCTCAGTTGATCTGGTCGTGGGTCAGTTTCTCAGCGTCCGGACAGCGAAGATGGTGGCTAGTGTGATGGGCGAAGTTTCATCCGGCTGCTTCCGGGACCCCCAGAGGCGATGGGCCAACACCCAAAACCCATCTGCCCTCCTCGGGATCCCATTGTCAGCTGGGCTCGGCGCGAGCCGGCTCCAGTCTCCCCAGCCGCTTGCGGCTCTGCATACTGGTTCCCGGGCGGCTCCTGGGCGGGTCCACCAGGCTCGACAAAATGGAGGGGGGGAGTGGCTTAACCCCTGACTCCATCTGGCGAATTCCCCAGTGATTCCCGCTTCTGGGAGCCGCCTACCTGGGCTCGAACTGGTTTTGCTCAGTTGACCTGGTCGTGGGTCAGTTTCTCAGCGTCCGGACAGCGAAGATGGTGGCTAGTGTGATGGGCGAGTTTCATCCGGCTGCTTCCGGGACCCCCAGAGGCGATGGGCCAACACCCAAAACCCATCTGCCCTCCTTGGGATCCCATCGTCAGCTGGGCTCGGCGCGACTCTCTTTTTATTCTTTCTCTTTTTTTTTTTATTACTTTCTCTTTTTTATTACTCTTCCTTTATTTTCTTTCTAATTCACATAATGGATAAGAAACAGAAACAGTCTGAAGAAAATGAAACTCCTCAAAAGTCCCTTTACTGTTGAATACTTAGGTCATTAAATTCAGAGACAGAATCGTTTATTTAATAAGTGTTTTCTTAGAGCCCATATCATTTGTGCTATAAGGAGTTTTGTACTAGTTAGGATATTTGTTCTATGTGGATGACCCAAACTTGATCCCTGGCACCCTATATGGTTCCCCAAACCCACCAGGAATTATCTCTGAATGCAAAGCCAGAGTACCACTGGATGTGGCCCAAAGCAAAAATAACAACAAAAAAGAATAACAGATTGTCCTTAAACTTCTTGAAAGACCCGTTTTTGGGGATTGGGAGATGGATTTATGCATTTTAAAAGTTACCGATATTGCTGATGATGCGATTTCTGATTTGATCACATTTTCTATCTAGAATCACTTTGTCTAGACTGTCTTATCATTTTTTTTCCTATAGCTCTGAAGTGGTTAACATTTGTATGTGTTTGTTAAAAGATATATCATTTTAAATTAAAGTTACAGTAAAGTGAAAATATATATACACAACAACAAAAAGTTACTGTCATTTAGGTAAAATGGGTATAGTAGAAGAAACTTGCATGGTTTTGATGAGCAAAGACACTGCACCTTTAGCATCACCAAAGGACCAAAGGTCTCTGTGTCAGCCTTCATCTGCTTCCCTCTTCCCCCCGCCCACTGTTTGATCATCTCAGTGTTGCATTTGAATACCAGATTGAATGTTAGCTGATCCAGATTAATACCACTGTATTAAAAGTTCATCAAATACAACAAAGAAAGAGATTTAGAATAAAAGACACCCAGTCTTGAAAGGTACCAATAAAAATGCTGCTGATGGGAATCATTTGATATGTGGGATATAAAAACTTTTTATACATATGTTCATAAGTCTGAGTTTAAAGGGTCCTCTCTATTGTGCTCTGGAAATAAGAAGTAGATTTCCCATCAGAAAATGTAAGACTCTTAATTCCTTCCATCAACACAATTTAGGATTTCAATCATAGGAAAGAATGCTTTTAGTATGTTGGCCAGAACTATCTGATTTTTTACTTTATATGAAAAGAAAATATAGAGGCATTCCTGTCAGATGTCACAGTATTATTACAAAAAGTTGCAGTCTTAATTAGAAGGAGAGGGACAAATACCTAATTATCTCTCATGTAGGGGATGTAAAGAAAAACACCATGGGCATATCAAATGCTCAAACTCAACAGAACCTGAAAACTAGCCTAAAGACCTGAGCTTACCACAGTGGGGGGTAGGGAGGTATGGTGAGACAACTGTGGAAGGGAGCAGACACTCTCCCGGTGGAGGGTATTGGAACTTCTCACAAACAGTGTTGGAAATCACAGTGCTCCAAATAAAATATTAAAAATGATACTTTTTTTACAGTTACACTGAACTTTCAGGACCAGGCAGATAAAGTAGGATTTAGGGCACTGGCTTGCAAGTTCCTGACTCGGGTTCAACCCACAACCCCCTATTGAGTATTACTAGATGTAACCTGGAAGTCTCCAGAACCATCTGGTGTTACCCTGGAGACCCCCAAGCATGCTAGGGTAGCCCAGGTTGCACTTGATACTGCAGGACTTGAGAAGTATTGTGTCCCTGGGCACTTGCACTGAACTACTGGCCCAGTTGGCTGAGTGTGGCCAGGAGAGAACGCTTTAGTGATGCTGGGGAAAACTACCCCTGCCCCCAAAATACTGACTTGCAGTGCATATAACATTACATACTATAAAATAAAGCACAAAGATCCCTTAAAGTACAGACAATGCAGCTTGAATATTATCCTCAAGACAGATAAAGAACCTCAGGAAGCTAGTGACTAGGAGTAGTAGAATTGGATACACATGTTCAGAGAGAATATGCTAGAGGTTCATGACGATGGATTAAAGGTACTCAGTGATGGGTGGGGAAACCAGAGGCAGAAAGATCAGTTAAAGGCTGTTAACAGTAGTTTGAGCATGTGGTCATATGAGCTTGAACTAAGACCATGACAGTGGAAATGGATCAAAGAGGTCAGTTTCTGTTAGAGTTGGAAGATGAAGTGGCAAGGATGCTTTTTCTTATGATCATCAGTAAGAGAGTGCTATCCATCACAGCCTAAGACACACACAATTTTCTCCAGTACTTTGCTTGTTTTTTTTACAAACCACGATAGCTCTCAAAAATTTCATATGAGAACTCTTCTGTTGTTTTCTTTTAATGTTGTTGGCAACCTCCTGAATTGATTCTATGGTGCAGTAGAGGAAAAGGAAGTTTAGCTTTAACAACCAAAGTTGAAATGGAAGAACATAAAGAGAATGGAGACATATCAGTGGCTAGCTAGATTTATAAGTCTGAGGCTCTAAAAAGGAATGAGAAGAGGGCTTTATACAATGGTATGAAAGAGTTTATCTGGATTTGTGCCAGAAGGCATATAAGACCAAGGCAACCCCAGGGAGATTGACAAAGTGACCTGGTATAAAAAGGATCTATGAAGAGGCAAAAGAGGAGCTAGCTAGGAAGTTGGAGGGAACCTAGGAAGAGTGATGCCATGAAATTTAAGAAAGGAGAATGCCTTGAGAAGCATTAATTAATCCTCTCAAACACAGTGGTTACCTCACAAGTTAATGCCATATGGGGAAGTGTTAAGGAGCTCTCAACAGTTAAAGGTTCAATTCCTCACTGAAGATAAAACTAAAAATAATCAGAACATGACTATATTTGACAATAAATAAAATAAATATTTATTATCTACACACTCTAGGGTACCTGTAAAATGTGTATGCCTGCTCCTGGTCTCAGACTCCATCTTTTTTTATTCATTTTATTTATTTTTTTTATTATATCGTTGTGAGATACACAATTTTACAAAGCTATTCATGATTGGGTTTCAGACATACACTGTCACAGCACTCATCCCTCCACCAGTGCATATTTCCCACCACCAGTGTCCCCAGATTCCCTCCCCCGCTTCCCCGGCCTGCTTCTATGGCAGGCACTTACTGAGTCCATCTTTCCATCTTTAGACAACCCAATGATACTCAACACTAGTTGGTACAATGGATGCTGTCAAGTTTCATTCTATTTTTTTTGTTTTCTTTAATACACTATTTGATGATCAGTAAGCATGTGGCTTAAGAAAATATGTGGTGGTTGGGACCAGAACAATAGCACAACGTGGAGGGCATTTGCCTTGCATACAGCTCACCTGGGTTCAATCTCTGGCATCCCATATGGTCCCCTGAGCACCACCAGGGACAATTTCTGACCTCAGAGCCAGGAGTAACGCCTGAGCATCTCCGGTGTGACCCAGAAGTATTCAGATAATTGAGCATCCTCTTTACTCTTGCATCATCTTTTAGTACCTAGTGTCTAGCTTTGTTACTAGCAATAATTATAATAATGCAGTCATGCAGTTCATCAATAAATGATGGATTTAGAGGTGACTACAAGAGTATGCTACCCTTACAGCAGAGCCTGGCAAGCTACCCGTGTCGTATTTGATATGCCAAATACCAGTAAAAATTATAGACCTTATTCCCATGACCTGATGGAATGGTTTGAGGCTCTTTATGTTCCTGAAGCGAGCAGATGCCCTTGGGCTCTACTAGCATGAGACAGGACATATGGAGATGTTACTGGTGCCCACTTGAGCAAATCAATGATGAACGGGAAGACAGTGACAGTGACAGTGATGGTTTTGGAGAAGATTTGGGAGGAAACCACGTTTAATCAAAAGAATTAAGGTGCAGCTTCAGCAATAGAACACTGGGATATGGTTGGCGTACTCTGAAAGCAGAGACCTAGTAAAACTCTTTGCATCCTCTCAATCTAGTAAAATTAAGTGGGGCCACACCTCATGCCTTCATGCTTCTGTGTGATCACACCTGCTGGCCATGTTCACTTAGATGATTTTGGAGATAAGAGTTTAAAAATAAGGTGGTCATGGTGTATTCTAACAGACTCTTCTAGAAACAGATATTTCTGAAATGACAGGAAAGCGTGGATGCACAGAACAGCTTGGTCAGGCCAGCTTAGCTCTTTTCTGGAATGGCATATTTGCTTGCTTGCTCCAGCTGTCAGGTCGAGTCTGCATTCCCTAGGAGTTGACATTTCTGATGAGTTTTTATCAGTCGATTTCAGTTTTTCAAAAAGCTAAAACTTTGGCTAACTGCATTGATTGCCTATTTGTATTGATAAGTTTTCTATCCTTTGTGGGGAAACTAATGCCTGCAGAGATTGTGTTTTGTTCCATTCAATTCTTATTGACTTCTACTTTATTCCCAGTAAAAACTCCAACTAATAATCCCTGTTAAGTTAAATTCAATTATTTAGAAGTCTTCCTCCTTGAAAATTGATTATGATGTGATTCAGCCCTCTAATAGGATATAAAATGGCACATTATATACGAGGAGAGCTCTACTCAGTAAATTTATACACATTTATAAGCAAGGAAGAAAACCTTGTTTTCTGGTAAAGGTTAAATTTGTCTCTTTATGCCTGCTTATGGAAATTAACCATAACCTGTTGCAGTCCTTTCAAAACTAGATTCCAAGTGATAAATATTAAGGTACGGGAATTAAGCAGATCTCTCTTTTTTTTTTTGCCAAAAGTGACTTTTTTTAAAGGTAAGCCTAAGCTAATTTAAAAAAAAATCACATGTGCATATATTTTCACTAGGACATTTTCTCTAACTGTAACTGGGATATGGTTGACGTGCCTGAAAGCAGAGACCTAGTAGAACTCTTTGCATCCTCTCAATCTAGTAAAATTAAGTGGGGGCCACACCTCATGCCTTCATGCTTCTGTGTGATCACACCTGCTGGCCATGATCACTTTGATGTTTGAAATCATAGGAGGTAAAGAGGAAGGGAAAGGTGTTAGTGCAGTTTTCTCTGAGGACTTCTGGACTTTGCACTATTTATTTATTTTTTTTATTTTTTGCTTTATTTTTTTTTTTGGATCACACCTGACAATGCTCAGAGGTTATTCCTGGCTCTGCACTCAGGAATTACTCCTGGCAGTGCTCAGGGGACCATATGGGATGCCAGAGATCGAACCCAGGTCGGCTGCATGCAAGGCAAATGCCCTACCCGCTGGACTGTCGCTCCGGCCCAACAAAGTTTTATAGTTGTTACTTCATGGGCCCTGGGATTGAACCTAGGGCACTCATACACATCAAGACCTGTGCTTTGCCACTGAGTCACATTCCTGACCCTTCTATAGATTTCCTCATTCGTTGCTGAATGTGTCATTCATTCATGGTCCTTAAAAAGAATTCAGATTCACTCTCTGCCATTTGCTTGATCTTTTCTAAACTTGCTTTGGGAAAAGTAAACTAAAATTTGAAAATACAGAAATAACACCAGATAATTTCAATGTCTTATTTCACCTGTCTCCTCATACCTTCCATATTATCTTTTCAAAGGATCCCCAAGATGCCATTCCCAGAGGAACCATGCTGGCTATTTTGATCACCACTGTCGCCTACATAGGAGTTGCTATCTGCGTCGGTAAGTTGAGTAGGGGATCTAGCTGTCCTTCACTTATCAAAGTCAATGGATGTTCTGTGGAACATAAGTAGCAACATGTTTGTTAATATTGGTTTCTGGGCCACGTCCAGTGATACTCAGAGGTTCCTTCTGGCTCTGAACACAGAAATTACTCCTGATAGTACTCTGGCACCATATGTGGTACCCTGGCCTGAACCCGGTCAACCACATGCCAGGAAAGTGCCCTACCCACTGTACTATCCCTTCAGCCCCCAAATAGAAACATTTGTAAAGGAAATAATTGAAATTCCTTTTGGGGTGCTGGAGGTGTTTGAATGTCATGAAGCAACATTGTAGACATGTTTAGGTCAAGGCAAGGGACAGCTAATCAAAATGTCCTTTGACCTGAGCACACAGAGGCACCCATTTTGCTACTCAAGATGATAATACAGACACCAACCCTTGCAGAACTGGCCTCCTCTGCCTTAGAGGCAGGTGAAGGATGGAGCAAAAGAAACACCCAAATGAAACAAACCCCAAATTCAAAAAAAAAAAACAAAAGAAAGCCTTTGCCAAGGATAAAAGCTGTAAGTTTGATGACTTTATCTCTTCCCTTGTACTGCCATCCCTAATATGGAACTGTCATGGTTACCAGTTGGCAGGAGATCAGAACACGACCTGGCTGTCAGCAGCGTGGGCGACTAACCCCCACATTGCCCGTGAGAGAAAATGTGTGGCTTTGCCTGCTGTTCCTAAATGGACTTCTGTTCTACATGCCATCTTCAGGTAGTTGGAGGTCATTGCCACCTCCTGGTTGGAGGTCCCCTCATTTTCCTGCCATAGGAGGAGAGGAGCAAATGTGGAATGTTTCAGGAAGAAGACTCTTTTCTGTGTACACTAGGGAACATGGCATCAAGCAGATCCATTCTGCAGGCCTTGATGGCCATTTCACTGAAGGCCATGTCCTGACTGTCCTCTGTCCACTCTAGGGAAATTTGGGAACGTGCCTGTAGAATGCTTTGACTTGATTTCTGGAGAAAACAGAAAAACACTGCCTCCTTGTTGAGGAAATTGGACAATATTGTTAACTGTATTTTGGCATGTCCAACTTTGGTTACATATAGAGATTCTATTTCAATATTTTAAGAAACTTAAACATTCTTTTTTTTTTTTTGCTTTTTGGGTCACGCCCGGCAATGCTCAGGGGTTACTCCAGGCTCTGCACTCAGGAATTATTCCTGGCAGTGCTCGGGGGACCATATGGGATGCCGGGGATCGAACCTGGGCGGCATAGGCGGCCCGCGTCTAAGGCAAATGCCCTACCCGCTGGGCTATCGCTTCCGTCCAAGAAACTTAAACATTCTTAAATATTTAAATTATCTAAAGTTAAATTTCCCAAATGATTCTTTCTCACACATAATATAGATTAGGAATGAATAACGTTACAGACACAATTTCAGAGATTCTTCTAATTTTCCCCAGTGGGTGGAAATATTTTTCCCAGGATAAAAGAATAGTCATGTTGGTAGATGGCCTATCTGTCAGTTTTTCAAATAATGGTTCATGGCTTGACTTTGTGAAAATTTTGAGAGTTACATTATGGAGAAATTAAAAGAACACGATTCAGAAAAAATCAGTTCACCATACTTGATCAATGCAAAAAAGGTAAAATCGGGAAGGGATGGTTTTGTTTGGCAACTAATATCTATAATTTCAAGTATTTAAGCTGAGGTTGTCAGGCCACCTTTTAGAGATAAACAGAATTCATGCACTGATTATTTTAAATGATTCTTTCGACTTGAAGATCTATGATTAAGAATTCAGATTCAAGGAATGTGAATTTTATGACTAAAAGTAATGATTTTCATTAATACCTGTCTCGGCCCTCTCTTGAGTTATTAGCAAGGAATGATAACTCATTCCAGGCAGGATTCAAAAAGCAAAAGGAATAGTTTACTGGCTGGCATTTAGTTTGTAAGCTATTTATCCTTAGGTAGCTCAGAAAAGTTATCAGTATTTGGTACCTATAGTCACATATTTCAATTCCTGCCTAAGATGCCATAAGAGAGATTAGTTAGAAAAATGCATAAGGAAGTCCAGAACCCCATTCTAGGAATCTATCCTAAATAAGAAAAATCTGAAATGCAGAAGAAAAACATAAACATACAAATATGCATTATACAATGTTTTTAATAGAAATAATGGAAGTACCCAAATGTATGAAAATAAGAGACTTAAGGTGTCAGAGAGAAAATACAGGGGTTAAAGCACTTTCCTTGGGTGTGGCTGACTTTGACTCAAATCCAGACTCTGAAGATGTTCCCCCAAGCACCAGTAGGGATGGCCCCTGAGCTCCACCAGGTGTACCCCACAGAAAAGAAATAATGATCTGGTTAAGCAGATATGTATCTGACCATCAACATTGCTGTATCATTTTAATATCCCAAACTTTGTGTGTATTATTTAATATATTAAAATTGTATAGGACATAGAATAATAGCTACTTAAAATCTACGCAAAAAATATTATTTGTTAAAAACAAGGGCTCAGTTCTCTTAAGTATTAGAATTTAACAATGCTACCAGAGGATCTTTTACAGATTAAGATAACAAGCCCTTGAAAATGACCCAGAGAGTAGTAGCTCTAAGAGAGGAAATACAAATACAAATGTGGAATGTTTCAGGAAGAAGACTCTTTTCTGTGTACACTAGGGAACATGGCATCAAGCAGATCCATTCTGCAGGCCTTGATGGCCATTTCACTGAAGGCCATGTCCTGGCTGTCCTCTGTCCACTCTAGGGACATTTGGGAACGTGCCTGTAGAATGCTTGGACTTGATTTCTGGAGAAAACAGAAAAAACACTGCCTCCTTGTTGAGGAAATTGGACAATATTGTTAACTGTATTTTGGCATGTCAAACTTTGGTTACATATAGAGATTCTATTTCAATATTTGAAATACAAATTTTGAATATTTGAAATACAAATTCAGTGTGTATTATATGCAAAGTTTAGTTATTTGCGTTAAGAAAAAGCATCTTCCCCCCCAATCCCCTTAGAGAGCTGGTAGACTCCAGCCCAGACTTAAACCACCCAAGACAGTAGAAGTGGCAACTTGTTAGAGATGGGAGATACTCCCAGGCTTCAGAGGATGGAAAAGTCCAAGGACTATAGCCCACAAAGCACTGACCATGAAGATCAGACAGGTAAGGGGATAGGATAGGTAACAGAACTGTTCAAACTCAAAATAAACTTAATATGCTTTCAGATGAAAATCACAAGTGTTTTCAAAGAAATGACAAGCCACCATTTTCCCCCCAGGAGCCTGTGTGGTCCGAGATGCCACAGGGAGCATGAACGACACCATTATTTCCGGGATGAACTGTAATGGCTCAGCAGCCTGTGGGCTGGGCTATGACTTCTCAAGATGTCAACATGAGCCATGTCAGTATGGGCTGATGAACAATTTCCAGGTTTGAACTGAAGAAATTGTACATTACAATAACTCTGTTTATTACTGTGTTTTTATGTTTAGAACATCACATGTGAGGAAGTTTCTAACTGTGCAGCTGACTGGTTGTTGACCGATTTCTACTCAGCAAAGTACATTTTCTATGGGATGGAAGCAAAGCATATAGGCATGACATGGGAGAAAATCCTGAGGTTCCATTCACTGGGGTGGGGAAGATCAGACAGTTCTTGCATTGTATCACCAGGGAAAAGTTTCCCAAGCAATATTATGTATTTCCAACCAACTCTATAAAGTTTCACGGTTGGGAGAATGAAAAAGTCAGCTAAGTTAACAGTTGGGAAGCATTTTACTTACAGGGTCCCAGAGTGCCCAGAAGAAAAGTAGAAGAAACTGTGAGTGGCAGAGGAGAGATAAATAAGGGACATAGAATAAGGAAGACCGAGGGAACTATAGTGCTTGAAGCCTATGAGTTTGAATGATCGTTGTGCAGAAGAAGCAAGTTTGTCATCAAAGTATCATTCATCTAGTTGATCAAGCAACAAGGAGAAATTAATTTAGTTAAAGTCATTATTTGAAATAGGATCTCATCAGGTCTCAGACTTAAAATTACGTTTAATGAGCACAGGAAACAGGCAGAGGTTTGAAAAGCTTCGATGTGCAGGAAGAACAACAAAGGCTAATAATGGCTTTAAAAGAAGGTCAACAGCTGAGCTCCTCCCTAAACCTTATTAAAATACCTCTTTCTGCTGGATACCATTTCCTCTCATCAAAGGAACATATGCCCACTAAGCACAGAAATGGGAAATATCAAAAATTCTTGAAGCTATTTCCTCTTATATTCTTTCCAGCATCTTCTAGATGTGTGGCAGTGAGTATTTGCCAGTTAAAAAAATAACGACAATCCATTTTGGATTAAAGTATATATATGCAAATATATACACATACACATATATAAAAACAACTGGAAAATGAAACAGGAAAGGGGGGAACAAATTCAGAGGGAAAATATCCTGGTTCAGAGCACTGAACTTATAAAGGAAATTCCAAATCACAAAAAGTGAAACTGGAAGTATTTTTGTGGAGTTGTGACCACGTGTTTAAGCTGTCTGCTGGATCCTTCTTCTTGACTGTCTTTCCCCAGGTCATGAGCATGGTGTCTGGATTTGGCCCTCTCATCACCGCAGGAATCTTTTCAGCCACTCTCTCCTCTGCCCTGGCCTCCCTCGTCAGCGCCCCCAAAGTGTTCCAGGTGACTGGGGTACAGGGGACCTCCTCTGTTCCTGCTGCTGTACCTTCTGCAGTCCTCAAACGTCCCGGAAACCACTTTCTATCCTTCCTAAAGCCTCTTATTTGCATCCGGCTCACATGCTTGTTTGTCGCATAGTCAAGATCGATTCAAATAATATAAAGGATGACAAACAGCCATGTTAACTTGTGCCGCATATTGGGTAGCACTTTGTCTTTCCCCCAAATCCTTTTGCTTGATATTCCCTAGGGAAAGTGACTGTGTGTAGATAAGAATGACAGATTTCTCTTCTTTTCCATTAGGCCCTGTGCAAGGACAACATCTACAAAGCTCTGCAGTTCTTTGCAAAGGGCTATGGGAAGAACAATGAGCCGCTGAGAGGATACATTCTCACCTTTGTCATAGCCATGGCGTTCATCCTGATTGGTGTGTAGTTTGCTTGTTCTCACTGAAAGCCAAAGAATTCATATTACCCAGAGGAGTTCCCTTTTAAGGGGAGAAATGGCTTGTTTGTTCATTAGATCCCAGTTGGGACTATTGAGGCTAAGCAGGAAATAGAAAACCCTTGAGTGAGGAGGCTCTTTAAGGACCTGAGGGAGTGTCAGGACTTTATTCTTTGAATCTGTACTCATTCAGCCAAATGTGACTGAATTCTTCCTCCACCCTGCCTGACATTGTCTAATTGCAGCGTCTTCTCCACTGTCCTGTACTTGCATTCCCTGGTCCGGCAACCAGTATTGTCTGTTCTCAAAAATATGGCCCACAGATCACCTACTTCCAGAACCAGACTTATCAACAGGGTTGTCAACTGCACAGACTGACCAACAGGGTTGTCAAATGCACATTTTTCAAGCAACTCTAGAGTTAGGAGTAGAATTCCAGAGGACAAGAATCTGTATTTTGACTGGTATACCAAGAGAGTCATTAACACTAATGTTTGCAAACTACTTAGCTGGACTGCACTCAGCTCCTTCTTGCAGAATTGCAGGGAGATGTGCTCATCATGTCAGCTTGCAGACTTCCTTCTCCTCTCTAAGGCACCCCTCTGGTTGGGGAGCCTCTCCAAGGACAAGAAGGAAATGGCAAGGACCATGCAAACAGATGGACAGAGCTGTCCTCAGCACAGCCCCAAAGGAGTATTTCTCTTCATCCCATAAATGCCACACATGGTTACAAACCATGATCTTCTTTAGTTTTGTGCAGTTAAAGATGGGAAAGATTGACTTCCCTGTGAAGTGACTGTAAAAGACAAATGGGATTATGTACAGATATTTCTGATTTTGTAGTTTAAACTTCAAGACCAAAACAGCATCATCCTATCCTGGACTGAAATGATCAAGTAACCTAGGTTGGAAAAATGTATCAATGCAACAGCATCCTTTAACATTGCTCTTTCAGAATAAAGTAGGGGTGCTCCCGACAGCTGTTTTGACCTGCCTGCTTGCTGAGATCCGTGTTCTAGAATCACAGTTGTGCTTTCATCCTTGAGGTTGACATACACCTGACCTTCAGATAAATGAGAAGGTCTCTGTCTCTTATCTCAAAAAAGTAAACAATGCAGCTAGGATTAAATCATACTAAATATTTAACTGCTAAGTAAAAGTTTCCATTTTTTAAAATTGTAATCCTTAAAAGAATCTCTAAAGATGTAGAAAATGCAGAAAACTAACAAGGGTTCTGAAAGGCAGAGAGAACAAGGGGGTAAGCAGAAAGATTTCCAATCAGGCATTTTTAACGTGCAGGAATTTATTAATGTACTCCCTGACAGCCTTTTGACTGTATGCATAGGACATAAAGAACACAGGCTTCAGCAACTCCAGAATAGATCTTCGGAGGATTTATCATCTGCCCAGCCCCCAAACTAGCTAGCTATTTCCACCTGAGAGTTTTGTAGTAGAGGTCCTGACTGCCTAATTTGCACTGGTAGGCTTTCTTGCTTCTTACCGTCTGGAAGCCCTGGCCAACAATATATTTTTAAATGAATGCAACCTCAAAGAAAAATCACCAGCTTCTTAAACTTTGACAGATGCTAGCTATGTTTTCAATTTCCAAATAAAGTCAAGCATCCAGGCTGTAACAGCTGTTCAGCTCCTGGTCTCATCTCTCACACGTATATGCTCAATTCTGCTTCCTTCACAGCGGAACTAAACACCATAGCTCCCATCATCTCCAACTTTTTCCTGGCCTCATACGCACTTATTAATTTCTCCTGTTTCCATGCCTCTTATGCCAAGTCTCCAGGTAAGTTGACCTTCCAAACCAAAATCAGCCTAAGTAAACAGTGTGTTTGCCTCCAAGGGAAATAAGCCAGCGAGAAATGATCAATCGGTGCCTATGTACTTCTTCATATGCTGGTGGGGAGTGTAATCCACTTTATTTTGGTGAGTCAGGGGATGGCTTCTGAAATAGAAAAGAATCATTTGAGCAATGGCCTTTTTGACCAACCGTAAAGTCGATTTTCTCCTGTGGCAATAAATTATTCATTGCAAGAGAAACCACATTTATTTCAGCAGTAGAAAAACACCACTATTTATTTCCAGGGTGAAAGTGACCACAGAAGTGGAATAAATGTATATATTTGAAACTTCCTTACTATCAATTTGTTTCTTGCCCATGGTGCTGAAGAGAAGGATGAGTAGTTCCTGTAATTACCTGCTGAGCACAGTCGATGCAGATTCACATGGACATTGGTGACATCCCTGTATTCCTGGCACAAAATTCCTCACCAATTCTGCAGGTTTCCTCACTTTACTCTGCTTCCGTCCACCAATAGAATGGCTTCTGCCTTTCCCCAAGAATGGAGACTTGCCAGCCCCAGCCTTCAGAACGTCCTTGCCACAAGGACTTAGGCCAGAGATAGAAACACATTTCTTTCTTTCAGGCCTGTCATGATCTTGAGACTCCTTTGGAAAAGTCTGTTGTCAATAAAGCAAATTATAGATGGAAGCTTTCAACCACCTGAGGCCACTAGGCTCCGGCGGATAACTACGGATAATTTGTGCTGTTTTGTCTGCTTTTAAGCTAAGGCTATTACATTCAAGTCTGAGAACACAATATATTACTACTATGTGTGCCTCTATGCCATATTATATTTGGTCTTGAAAAACAAGGTAAAGGAATAGAGATGGGAAAGCCAGGGAAGACTATGGAGAGGCAAGAGGAAAAGAGAACGTAAGTAGAGGCAGGGGAGACAGAAAAGCACACAGAAGGCCATAGAGAAAGGGCTGGAGTAGACCGTCCGCATGGGGAGACCGGTATCCATCCCTGCAGCTGTGTGGTCCCCAGAGCACCACCAGAACTCTAGCCAAGACTGACCAAGACTAGTTCCTGAACCCCAAAAATAAACAAATGAATAAAACACATAGAGGGATACACAAGGATACATGGAAACCAAAAATCAATTTCTCTCCTGTCCCTTATATACACACTTAATTCTCTCTCTCCCTCTCTCTCCCTCCCTCTCTCCCTTTCCCTCCCCTCCCGCCTTCTCTCTGTCTCTCTGTCTCTGTTTGTCTATGTCTCTCTGTCTCTGTCTCTGTCTGTCTCTGTCTCTGTCTCTGTCTCTGTCTCTCTCTCTCTCTCTCCCCCCTTCTCTCCCTTCATCCCCGCCCTCTCACCCCCTCCTTTCTCTCCCTCACATTTACACAGCAAAATTCAGAGAAAAATAAGTCGTAGCCAGCAGTGTTTTCAATATGCTGTCTCCATCTTGTGGCCATTTAGGAAATTGCTCCTGAAGATGTTCAAGGTTCTCTTGTGTTTTGGCAACTCTAGAATGTCTTCACCAGGTGACCAAAAAAGTGCTTTCAAATGGCAGTGTCCCCTCCTGACAGTACTGTCTCACCGTTTGTATGATTCACATTCTCATTCCAGGGAATGAACAGAACTTGGGAAATCTCAAGCACATATGGACCATGAAAAATAATTTCAAAATACACAGAGTATTAATGCATTGGGTTCAAGAAGTCATTCCAGTGGATGTGGGTGGGATTGTGGAAACATCTCCTTTCCCATAGATTATTACTGTTGAAAGAACAAGAACTTTCCTCCCAGGGAAAATGAGTTTTCAGAAAGTAATTGGAACGATTTCTGGCATAAGAACTATATGCTCCTTATCTTGATCGTGACTTTTTGGGAACACAAAAGAATATTTTACATATCAGATGAAGACATCTGGCAGCAGACAGTAGTATGGTAGGACATGAGTGACACGTATTTCATGTTTTATAGAATCTTTATTTATGCCTTAGAATTCAATGACCCAAGATCACATAAAATGAATAACTTTAAAATCAAAGTCCAGATTTCTATGCTAGGAAAAAGTATCAAGTGTGCAGTGTATGATGGTGGCAGAATTTCTCTTGCCTGCGATTATATTTATTTCATTTTCAGGGTGGAGACCGGCATATGGAATTTACAACATGTGGGTGTCTCTTTTCGGAGCGATTTTGTGCTGCTGCGGTCATGTTTGTCATCAACTGGTGGGCAGCTGTCATCACCTACGTTATTGAGTTCTTCCTCTATATCTATGTGACGTATAAGAAGCCAGGTAAGAGAAGACCTATGTAGAGCAGGGGGTTTTCCAAATTCCACTCCTGCTACTCTCTTGCTCAATAAATATTGAGTAGCTCTCAGGGGCTTAGGTGGGCCTTGAAAATAATGACAATAGTTAACCCTAGTTAAGCACCTATAACATACCCTGAATTTATAGGATCCTCCCCAAATGCTTCACATTAGGGTTTATTGGTCTTTTCACAGCTGAAGAAAACTGGAGTTCAAAGAGTTGCCCTAGTATTTTTTCCCTAGTATTAATTGGATCATGACCCAGCTGGCATGTCCACTAGGGTGTGGATGATGCCAGAGCCCCACCAGTTTTTAATTCTATCATTTAACAATGTCATGATCATGAAATCCAGTACCTTTCTTTCAGAATTTCACAATTATGCGCAAAGGATCCACACATGTTATTTATGATAATGCAGTATAGCAAGTACCTTGAGAATGATGAAGAAATTGCTGAGAAAAGAGGAATGGATTTACTCTCCTTAGCATTGTCCAAGAAAACTTTTCCCACTCATGATTTGTGTTCTTAAGACCAAGCAGTTAGTAGACACTTCATGAATTTTTATTGAGTGAGCAAGCAAACTACTTTTAAAAAATGAAGGCAAGATACAGAGGTTGGTTAAATCATAGAAGTCTATTCTAGGGAGAGGGAGAGGTATAAATGAAATTTGGAAGCAAGCCAGTAACTGGCATATTTTGGGAGCTTATGAGCATTTATCAGAGATAGAGGAGCTCCTATCTCTGGGTGGAGGGAAGGTGAGCTTGTAAGTGTTATTAGACCCAATAAAGAGACACTGAAATGTTATGCTAAAGATTCTAAATACGATTGTCATTGAGCAATAACTGTTAACTCTAGAAGCAGTGGAAAGGGTAGATGCCAGGAGCAGAGAGAGGGCACAGTATATGATCCTGAAAGGTCCAATTTCAGATGCCCCAAAGCACCTAAGCTGCCCTCTCACTCTCCTTACTCACTCCTCACCAGTAAAGCAGAGGTCTTAACTACCCTGGCTGAGTTTGCTTGTTGTCTATCCTTATATCTTCATGTATTTTTCACATCAGATATAATTTACATATGCTAAATTTCATGACTTTGAGCTTTGACAAGGATAATTTTATTACAATCAATATTAAGAATATTTCCACCACTCCTAAAAGTTTTCTTCGTCTCCTAACACCCACTTTTCTAATTTTGTCTCATCACTTTACCCTATTTAGAATATTATAGAAAATCATATCATAGTAGCCTTTGTGTATTTTTCTTTTCTATGAGCCGATTTTTTTTAGATTTATTCATGCTGATGCTTATGTATGTAGTTATTTTTCCCAGTAACATTGACTAGTATTCAGTGTATGGGTATATCTTAATTTGTGAAAAATAATACTCACCATTTGATGAACACTTGGGTTCCTTTAGCTTGGGGTGAGTATCTGCGAAACTACTATATTCATTTATGTATGGTAATTTATTTGGGGCTGTTTTCCTTTTTCTATTACTGAATGTCGAGGAACAGAATTTCTGATGATATAATGTGTATATGTGTAACTTTCTAAGAACTGATTCTTAGACTTTTTTAAGAACTACAATTTTTCCCCAAGTTCAGGGTCATTTTCTTTTCCTATGAGCAGTGAGTGAGTGAGTCCCAATCACTTCATATTCTTGCAGCACATATTATGAGTTCATTTTAAGCTATTCTAATAGATCCTGTGCTATCTAATTTTGGTTTGGTTTGCATTTCCCATGACTAATGATTTTCAACCATATGGATATCTATATATAGGTTTTTGAGTCAGTTTTCTAAGTCTTTTGCCAATATTTTGGGTTTAGTTTCTTATTCAGTTATTCAGTTTGTGAAGTGTTCAAAAATATATGTTGGGTGAAAATCATCTTTTGAAAATATTTTCTCCAGGTCAGTGGCTTGTCTTTTCATTTCCCCTATAATTTGTTTTGAAAGCAGAAGTTCATCATTTTTTGAAACCTGATTCATAGTTTTTTGATGGTTAGACTTTCATTTTCTTCTAACATCTTAATTCAACTTCACAGGCTTATTCTGGAGTTTTAATACTTTAGATTTTATGTCTTTAAAAAAATTAATCATTGAAAACTTAAAAATGATATAAAGACGGAAGGAAGGAAGGAAGGAAGGAAGGAAGGAAGGAAGGAAGGAAGGAAGGAAGGAAGGAAGGAAGGAAGGAAGGAAGGAAGGAAGGAAGGAAGAAGGAAGGAAGGAAGGAAGGAAGGAAGGAAGGAAGGAAGGAAGGAAGGAAGGAAGGAAGGAAGGAAGGAAGGAAGGAAGGAAGGAAGGAAGGAAGGAAGGAAGGAAGGAAGGAAGGAAGGAAGGAAGGAAGGAAGGAAGGAAGGAAGGAAGGAAGGAAGGAAGGAAGGAAGGAAGGAAGGAAGGAGAAAGATTCCTCACTACTTTCTTTGTGTACAATGATGTCTCTTTTCTTTTTAGTTTAAGATTTTACAAAGACCCTTAAATTTGTTCTAAGCCTGACCTTCCTCATTTCCCATTCTCTCTGACTACCTGTGGTTATCACTTTCGGCTTCTCCCCCTACAAAGCTGAAAGCTAAAGGCCTTAACTTTGTAGCACTCAAAAGCTAAAGGCCAGTCACTACCTGCAAAGACAGGTCCCACTTCTAAGAATTCATAGTGTTCCTAGAAGGGAAACTTGCTCTTTCTAGGAGCACTTTCTAGGAAATAGTTCTCTGATTTGGGCACTTGTCACAGCTGACCCAGCCAAGGAAAACCAAGAAGAGCACAGTTCATGGAAATTATGCACAGTCTACGAGAAAAGGTCACTGTTTCTTATGCCAGATCTCTCTTGCCTCCACAGACGTGAACTGGGGCTCATCTACACAAGCTCTGTCCTATGTGAGTGCTTTAGACAATGCTCTGGAATTAACCACAGTGGAAGACCATGTGAAAAATTTCAGGTAACAATGGTTTTTTAGACATCCTACAATCACAAGTTATTTCCTTTTACTGCAACAAATACACCTGAGGAACTACATGCTTGTGGTCACATCTTAGAAGAGACAGTCGCACAAACCTTCCACATGTTCGCTTTCACCTTCCGTAAGAGTGCTCTTTTTTTTCCCTCTCTGAGCTATGCTTTCCCCAGATGATGAACCCCCCTAAATCCCAGGTTTAAATTCTACTCACGGAGGTAGAGGGGCTGGTCCGAGTGACTGAATTCCAGAAGGATGACCCCATAGCCCATAATGATTGGTGCCATCTTCATTCAGGTTAAGTTTTGCAGTTTACTGAATTCTCTTAGGAAGAATTTACCCTTCAAGCTCTTCATTACTTACCTGGTATTTTGAATAAAACTTTGAAATAAAAGCTGACAAGGAGGCTAAGAGTTCAAGAGGGACATGCTGTATTGGGGGTGAAGATGGCAGCAGTAACCACAAGACCACCTTTTCCTTACATCACATGTTGTTATCATGAACAAAACTAAGAGTGCCAAGATGGATAAGCAGGGTGCTCCCAGAATTCTACTGTGAAACCCAAGAACTGTACTGGGAGAATTGTTGCATTTGCACAAGACTTCTGTAGCTGTCACGGCCATGTTGAGCTTCTGGACCCCAGGGTGGCCTATTCTCATAACTTCTCACCACTTCCAGGCCCCAGTGCATTGTCTTAACAGGAGGACCCAAGACAAGACCTGCTCTGTTGGACATCACTCATGCCTTTACCAAGAACAGTGGCCTTTGCATCTGCTGTGAAGTCTTTGTGGTAAGAGCTATTTATCCCAATTGCTTGTTCTTCCTGTTCACTTTGTGTTTTATCTGGCGAGGCAAACAGGTTCTTTTTTTTTTTTTAAGTATTTTATTATACCACCGTGAGATATACAAATAAAAAGATATACACTTAAAAAGTTCATGTTTGGGTTTTGGTCATACAGTGTTTCAGCACCCGTCCCTCCACCAGTGCCCATCTCCATACAATTAAAAAGTTCATGTTTGGGTTTTGGTCATACAGTGTTTCAGCACCCGTCCCTCCACCAGTGCCCATCTCCCACCACCAACATCCCCGGTTCCCTCCCTCCTTCCCCAGCCCTGCTCGATGGCAGGTTCTTTATTTCTTTGCCTTTCTCTCTCTCTTTTCCTTCCCTTCCAGACTATGGATTACAGAACATACATTAAAAGGTTGTCATGTGAATCCTTTTGCCTCTATTTAATGCTCAGTTCTAGGTTGGCATTAGTACCCTCGACTATTATTAGCACCCTGTTCCATTTTCTGTCTTTCCTAAACTCTGACTCCCACACGTTTGTGATAATTTCCACCTTTGACAAGACCTCCCGATATATGCTTCACTTGACCTTGGATATTGGTATCATAATATGTACATATATATTTATGCCATGCAAATAAATGCAGTCATTCTGTATCTGTCTCTCTCCTTCTGGCTAATTTCACTCAACATAATCTTCTCCATGTCCATCCATTTATAGGCAAATTTTATAACTTCATTTTTCCTAACAGCTGCATAGTATTCCATTGTGTAGATGTACCAAAGCTTCTTTATCCAGTCATCGATTTTCGGGCACTCTGGTTGCTTCCAGATTCTGGCTATTGTGAATAATGCTGCTATGAACATAAAAGTAGGGATGGTGTTTCCGCTGCGTATTTTTGGTTTCCCAGAGTAGATTCCCAGGAGTGGTATGGCTGGGTCAAATGGGAGTTCAATTTCTAGTCTTTGGAGGAAAGTCCATATTGTTTTCCAGAAAGGCTGTACCAGCCGGCATTCCCACCAACAGTGGATGAGTGTCCCCCTTTTCCCCACATCCACGCCAGCACTTGTTGTTCTTGCTCTTTTGAATATGTGCCAGTCTCTGTGGTGTAAAGTGGTATCTCATTGTTGTTTTGATTTGCATCTCTCTCTGATGATTAGTGATGATGAGCATTTTTTCATATGTTTTTTGGCCATTCAATTTCTTCCTTGCTGAAGTTTCTGTTCATTTCTTCTTCCCATTTTTTGATGGGGTTGTTTGTTTTCTTCTTGTAAAGTTCTACCAGTGCCTGATATATCCTGGATATTAACCCCTTATCAGATGGGTATTGGGTGAATATTCTTTCCCATTCTGTGGACTGCTTTTGTATCGTAGTCACTGTTTCTTTTGACGTGCAGAAGCTTTTTAGTGTCATGTAGTCCCATATGTTTATCTTTTCTTCTAGTTGCTTTGTTAGTGATGTTTCACCTTTGAAGATGCCTTTAGCTTCAATGTCGTGGAGGGTTTTTCCTATATTTTCTTCAATGTACTTTATAGATTCAAGTCTGATATTGAGATCTTTAATCCATTTTGATCTGATTTTTGTGCATGGTGCTAGACACAGGTCCAAATTCATTTTTTACATGTCGCTGCCCAGTTTTCCCAACACCACTTGTTGAAGAGGCTTTCCTTACTCCATTTTAGACTCATTGCACCTTTATCAAAGATTAAATGATCATGTGTTTGAGGTTGGGTGTCAGGATACTCAATTCTATTCTATAGGTCCACAGGTCTGTTTTTATTCCAATACCATGCTGTTTTAATTACTACTGCCTTGTAGTACAGTTTGAAGTTGGGAAAGGTGATGCCTCCCATCTTCTTTTTTCCCGAGGATTGCTTTAGCTATCCTTGGGGGTTTATTGTTCCATACAAATTTCAGGAGCGGCAAACAGGTTCTTTAGTGGACATTAAAGCAATTTAGACAAAAGCCCTTTCCCTTGATTCATAAAGCAAAGACTGCTAAGGCTCATGATGCTGAATTCAAGTAAATGGAGAAAATGTCCTTAAGATTTCATGGGAAATCAACTAATAGTGAAAACTGTTTCGAGTGATAACCTTTGAGCAAAGCAAAAGAAAACTGGTACTGAAATAACATGAAGGTACCTGGGGTGATAACTGGCTACAAATTTTGTAAAGAATGGAATGAGTCAGAAAACATTGTTATGTAGATTGATAAAAGAACCACACATAATGGCCACAAATGATAGCACATAGAATTTAGATGAAATATTTGGATAATCTTGATGATACTATGGATATCTAGGGAATTAAGTCAAGTTTCTAGAGCCTTGTGTAAGCATTCAGACTAAAAGAGGATTATTTTTATAAATGTAGTATATGATAAACGAATAACTTATTAGTGATTTTCCCAGAAAATATGCAACATAGATACTAAAAAATTTAACCATTTATTTACTAGTCAGTACTGAGAAGTGGAGAGACTACTAAAATCGTAATTAGACTAAACCTAAATCCTCTAAAACAGCTCTCTTTCTCACTCTGTCTCTCTCTTTCTCACACACATGCACACACACACACACACACATACACACCCTTAAATTTCTCAATTACATCACTGTGTTTTATAGTAGTTCCCTATTACTTAAAGAAATGTTTTATATATTTACATATTTGAGCTATATAACAGTGTGGTCAGGCAGGAAAGAAACTAAGCCCTTTTTTCATTTTTCTAATTAAAAAAAGTGAGATCTCAGAAAATTTAAGTGCTTCACCAAGTCAAATGGTAAAAAGAGGCAATCTGGGCACCCCAACTGTGCTCTGCTATGCTAAGGAGAAAGTCTGAGCAGATTCAGCTCTCCCGGAACTGTTGTTTAAAACAGTTCTGCTACCTACATTTCCAGCACCTGCCAGATTCTCAGGACTTGTATGAACCCAGAGCATGGCCACTATTCTCAATTGCGGAGCTAATTTCCCATGCCTCAGCCAGTACTTCAGCACTGTTTATCCTGGGTGATTCTCAAAATGCTATTTGAAGCAAGTTAGGCATATCCTTTTCCTTCTCAGTACTTATATAGTAACTCAAACATATAACTCAATGTAATTATCTAGTGGGGCGGAAGGGAATCCTACTGACTATGTAAGAGTGACAGGCTAAGTAATGACCAGCTATGACTCCAGAGGATTTAAAAAATCTTATCGTGCACCCTTCTTTCACGTTATCAGCTTTGGTGCCCTGGATTAGCGGACTGCATTTTGGCCAATATAATACAGGAGTTGGTTTTGATGGAATAAGCAGTTTGGGGAGCTTTTCTCCTTCTGCAATTTACAGAAAAACTTGATTTAGTTGGCAATAAAGTATCTTCGGGCAGAAGAAATGAACTGTGAATGTAAATAGTCATATATTGATAAGGGAGAAAGAGCTCCCTAGAGAAACAAAGAGATATTGCTTTTAATTAACCCTTTGTTGCTTTATGTGAGATAAAAGATAATAATTTTGGAATCTTTTTTATTTGAGTTTGGTACCTAAGTCTGTGTCTTTAACTTTAGCAACTCTGTACTTCTCTGTGCTGGTCTCTCCAACTAAGGTCAAAGAGTCTTGCACCCAGGTACACCAAGGTCCTTGAGGAAGCAAAATAAGTATTGCCGCAGTTAATAAGCTTTCCAGGTAGTTATATTCAGTGAGTTCCTGGGGCAGAAGATAGTGACAGACTGTTTTGACTACTTGCTCATTTGTCAATCATTTTTGGCCAAAACACAGTTGAAAAGGTGAATGCAGAATTGTTGAATTAATATTATCAAAAGCTTTTTCAAATATTTCCAAACTACATGGGTTGGTGTTTGGCCAACCTTGTTGAAAAGGTTAAATAATACAGATGATATTACAGGAATAACAGTGATAGTTTTTAACTCTAGGAAGTTGGTGATCATGGATTTTAAAAGCATTTTAGTTTGAATTAGTGCTATTCTCTCTCTAATTTAGTCTTCCACTACCTCAATTTTCTTAGTTATATAAAATGAGTGTAATAATATTAAATAATAGTAATAATGCATGTTTTAGGATTGTGAAAATTCTAAAAAGCAACTTTCCTAGCTTTGAACCTCTGGAAGTGTTGTTAGAATTGGATATAGCCACCTAAAACTGTTCAGTTTACTGTTTATCAACTCATAATGCTGAATTAATTTTAGGTTCTATTGTTGGTAAAGTTACAATCATGATTGTTGTTATTGGATGTGATGCTTGCTCTTTTCATTCATAGTAACCTCTTAGCAAAGTCCAATCTACATAGTAGACCTTTGGTCATGATGGAACAGTGAGACATAAAGTTCCACCTCACCCAATACAAGACAGCAAGATTATTGGCTGCCTTATTTGAAATGCTTCAAGTGCTATACACTAGCAGGAGGATCCAGAGACCAGGGCTTACTGGCATCAATCCAGGAAGCACACTTGGGATGTGCTTACCCGCCCCCCATACTATCTCTCTTGTCCCAACAGAGGTATATTTGAAGGAGGAGGTAGAAGATTGCATAGCCTACTCTGTTAAAAAAAAGAAATGAATTATTCTTTCACTGGGCCCCATGCTCACTCTCTAGACTTCCAGATATTCAACTGACTCCTACAATTCCCATTAGAGGTTCCTCTTTCCTCTTCTTTCTTTTTTCCTGCTCAGCCTAACACAATTTAGACATTAAATTTGGGAATCTTTTTAAAAGCATCTCTCTTGAATCTTTTAAAATATTGGCTGTCTTTTGAATTACTGTATAATAAATTAGTGATGTAACTTATGTCCTTGAAGAGCTGTTACACAACATACAAGTAATTTTCTTTTCTTTGTGTCTCTTTCCTACCACCATAGGATAATAAGGTACAGGATTCTGCCTTCTGTATCCCCTTATACTTGAGGGTACAGGCAAGCTCAGCAACAAGCACATAATAAGTGAAGAGATACAATATCTACCTATTCTGCCTATGTACCAAGGAAGAGAAAACAATTTTCTTTGTCAGTCTCTTTACTGGCTTTATTTGTGGTAGTTTAAAGGATAATTAAAAAAGGGGGTGCCAGAGCAATAGCCCAGCGGGTAGGGTGTTTGCCTTGCACATGGACGGCCTGTGCCGACCCAGGTTCGGTCCCGGCATCCCATATGGTCCCCCAAGCACCACCAGGAGTGATTCCTGAGTGCAGATCCAGGAGTGACCCCTGAGCATTCCTGGGTATGACCAAAAAAGCAAAATAAATAAATAAGTAAATAAATAAACAAACAAACAAATAAATAAATGACTAAATAAAGGATAATAAAACCAGTCACTGGAGAAAACTTAGCATATATTCATATATCCTTTATTTTTAAGCATGCTGCATTAATTCTAAATATACTTTGTGGTGTTAGCTCATATTTAACTTTCCCATTTGAGATAGTTGCAGACTCCAGCATCACACACATGTATGCCTCAGTTTTGTGTTTAAATATATAGTATTTTTTTAAATTATGGCAAATCAAAGGTAAATATACTCAAAGATGGAACGTTTATTCATTTGATCTGGAATTTAGAATGCAAATCTGATAAAGCCACTATTGCCCAAAACGCAACATTTACCTCTTTTCTGCATCTCATTTGTCTTAAATTTGCAAAAGACTCTTCAAGTCCAGAGTAACAACTTTTATTTAATATGTTACTGTTTGAAAAATAAAATTTTTGTGTATGACTTCTACTTTTACTGTTTTTATTAATTATAATAATAAAAATATTAGATTGAATCATGTAATATTTATATTTTTGTAGCCTCAAAACTGATGAATACTGATGATTTCATATGACTCGACTAAAATAAATTGACATCAACATTTTTCTCCTATCAACAGTTAACGGCTTTGTCATATACACTTCCATTTTCCTTTTAAGTGAAATCAACAGATCAAACCAAAGTCCCCTTTATATATAAGTATGTAAAAAACAAATAAATTTGTATGTACACATATATGGAATTTATGAAGTCCAGTTTATCAGTTTCTTTTTCTCTCAAGGCAATGCTATCTGAGTTTTATTACTATTCTTTTAGTCATTTCACATATGTGTGCTGAGTGGTAGATATAGTCTGATAATGTTTTCTTATTCTTTAATATTCTTTAGATGTTTCTGTCTCTCCTTTCATTATAAAGCCTAAAAGGGTTGATTTGGACCAAACAGATCACTTTTTAACAAAATTTCACCTGAACTAGTTCCCTTTGTTTTTTATTTAAAGTCAACTCCAGAAAGACAAACACTTTTACAAGACTTTTTTAGTCATTGTGGATTAATTACAAAGCATTCCATGACTATGTTTCAGGCACACAATGTTCCAACGTCAATCCTTCTACCATTGCCCCCTTCACCAATGCCCCTTATTTCTCTCCCACCCACAAGTCTGCCTCTACAACAGACATTTTAAAAAAATATTTTATTATACCACAGTGAGATATACAATTACAAAGATGTTCATGTTTGGTTTCAGTCACACAGTGTTCCAGCACCCATCCCTCCACCAATGCCCATTTCCCACCACCAATGTCCCCGTCCCCTGATTCCCTCTGCCCTCCCCCGGCCTGCCTCTATGGCAGGTTCTTTGTCTCTTTTCTCTCTTTTTTCTTTCTCTCTCTCTTTCTCTCTTCCTTCTCTTACATATTGTGGATTATAAAACATACACTTAGAGGCGATCATGTGTATCTTTTTTCCTGTATTTAATGCTCAGTTCTAGGTTGATATTAGCACTTTCGACATTTATTAGCGCACTGTTCCTTCTCTGTCTTAGCTAAGTTCCACACGTCTGTGGCGTATGGCACTATAGTTGACAGTGCTGTCCCAGAAATAGTTTCTCGTAAACGCTTTATCACTTTTTGGGCATCCCCCTCCCCCTCAGCCATTGAGTAGAACTAATCCTTAACCGTGTTACAATGCTGAGCAGCTGAGTCACAAATCACTGTCTGTCACTGTCTTCCCGTTCATCATCGATTTGCTCGAGCGGGCACCAGTAACATCTCCATATGACCTGCCTCATGCAAGTAGAGCCCAACGGCATCTGCTTGCTCCAGGAACATAAAGAGCCTCAAACCATTCCATCAGATCATGGGAATGAGGTCTATAACTGTTACTGGTATTTGGCATATCAAATACGACACGGGTAGCTTGCCAGGCTCTGCCGTGTGGGTAGCATACTCTTGTAGTCATCTCAAAATCCAGCATTTATTGATGAACTGCACAGCTGCGATAGGCTGGTCTGCTGGGTGGAGTTCTGGCCAGGGGAAGTCCGATGTGGAAAATGGAGGCCCTCATGGACCCTGAGAAAATGATTATTCTCATTGTTTCTTCTTTCTTCAACCTCTCTTAATTTCAACTTCTGCATCATCAAAAAGAAAAATACATTTTTAGATGCATCTCTGCTTTGTAAAATCTGTGACTCTCTGTCATGATGTTAAAATAGTGGCATGATCAAATACAGGAATAATGAAATTGAATGCATTCTAGGATGCAATGTGAGATAAAATAGGAACCAACAAATAAAGGGAAAAAAATCCTCTTTCCCATGGTTCCTGTGAAGGCAACAAGGAAAGCAAAGATAGATCAGTAAGGCTCCAGAGTCTGAAAAAGTAGAACTTAAAAGATCTCTTTACTTGGCCCAAATTCCTCTATATGAGTTTAATGGTATTGAACTCCTTTGCAATATTTTAAAAATAATATTATTTTGTTTTTTATTTTGGGTAGTCCTTGGGGGCTTCTTCCAGCTCTGTTCTCCAGGGTCACTCCTGGTGCTCCCTGGGAACCATTAAGTGTCGGGATTGACTCCAGACTACATGCATGAAAAGCATGCCCTCACCCTCAGCCAATTAGTCTCTCCAATTCCTGTAATACTCATTTAATGGAAGCAGCATTACATTAACTTCTCCAGAGCAAATAATTAGAAAATCTCAACTCTTTTCTCAGTCAATGTCAAAGTCATAAGCTATATAAGATTTTTAAACGTCTTTGTTCAAATCCTGAATTCGGTTACACACTCACATTTGAATCCTAACTGAAGCTAATCTCTGTAATATTTTAATTGATGGTAAAATCAATTTTGTGACTGTTACATATTTGAACATTGAATAATTCTATTCTGGTAAGTTTCTCCTCTTTGTTAGCTTTTCATTAGTCTGCATTGCTATGGCTGCCTGGCATCCCATTAATAAGTTTGATACAAGAGTATGCTACCTGCACAGCAGAGCCTGGCAAGCTACCCGTGTCGTATTTGATATGCCAAATACCAGTAACAATTATAGACCTCATCCTCATGACCTGATGGAATGGTTTGAGGCTCTTTATGTTCCTGGAGCAAGCAGGTGCCCTTGGGCTCTACTTGCATGAAATCAGACATATGGAGATGTTACTGGTGCCCGCTCGAGCAAATCAATGATGAACGGGAAGACAGTGTTACAGTGTTGCAGATACAAGGTTAGTATAATCACTTATTTAGCAAAGAGAAATACTGCATGAGATGTTTATGACTTCACAATATGACAAAATCAGGCATTAAAGTAAATCTCTGTCACAATTAATGTTTAATCTGAATTTTGGTAAAACTAGTAGACATATACATTTATTTAAATAAATGCTACTTTACCCAGAGGTTGAGAGTTCACGACTAATTGTAGTACAATCAGTATACTGATGGTCACACACCTTCATTATGATTATTCTTGTAACTCATAACCATCTTTGCCATTGAATGTCCTTGAACAAATATTTATTATTTCTTTTGAGGCTGATGACCAAGAAAGAATAAAGATCGAAGATGCATTGCTATCTAAAACATTGAGCAAAACTTTATCCAGAAATCCAAATGCTATCTTCCCTTAGGCTAGGTCTTCGCCCTCTTTATATCTTTATTTTCTCAATTTATTAAAGTTTTTCTTTATAGCTTTAATTTAAGTCACCTGAACTGTTTGTGCAAAGCTAACATATTTGCAAAAACTTACGGATAAAAGTAAATATAGGCAGAATATGATTTAATTTAAACAGAAATTAAAAAAGAAAAGAACCCAGAGATCACCTTGTATTGTATAACACAACATGTGCTACTTGTTCATTAAAACCTTCCAGTAGCTATTTAAAAAGTGAAAACAGAGACTAGAGCAATTGTATAGGAAATCAGGCACGTGTCTTGTACTCAGCTGACCCCTGATCAATACCTGTTACCTCAGATGCTTCCCTAAGCACTGCCAGGAGAGTGGCCCTGAGTACAGAGACAGGATTGCTGTCTCGGCACCATCACCTGTGGCCCATCAAAATAAAAAAAATAATAAAATTGGAAGTACAAGCAAAGGTCAGAGAGACCTCAGTGGGCTGAGTGCATGCAGGAAACCCAGTGCATGTAGGAGGCCCGTGGAACTATACAACCCTTTGAGCACTTCTGGAAGGGACCCGCAAGGCCTGAGCCAGCATTCTGCCTGAGCTCTGCCAGGTGTGGCTCCAAAACAAAAAGTAACTAAATATTTGGGGAGAGAGGGGGATGTGGGTACACTGTGTTGATGTGGTGTTGGAATTATGTTCATGAGAAATAATGGTATAATTAACCGAATCTCAATCAATTATAAAATTAATTACGTGAATAAAAATAAAGGGTAAAGGACAGCATATCAAGTTAGGGACAGACTGATAGTACAGTGTGGTGTCGACTTGAGCTTGAACCCCAGCACCACATTTGGTCTCCTGAGCCCCTTCAGGAGTGACCCTTGAGCACAGAACCACAGTAAGCCCCGAACACAACCAAGTGTGGTACAGAAAAGCAATTAGATTTTACTTAATGTGTCACATCTAATATATTATCTTTCTAATATATAGTCAATACAAAAGCATGAGATATTTTGCATTCACTTTATCCATAATAAATCTAGTGTATATATTACATTTGCATTATATGTCAATGTGAACCAGACACATTTCAAATGTTCCATAGTCATCCAGAAAAGGAGTATCTTATCTGACAGTGGTGGTCTGAGAAATTTTCTTATTCCCATGCATGTGGACAGCCCACATCAGGCATACCAATGGCATAGCCAGGGACTTCCTGGTCAGTGCCAGAGTCAAATCTATGTTGAACGTTCTGGTTCCCAGCTCAATTCTCTTTTACTCTGCTTTCAATGAGATTGGGAACACTCATTTAAGAGAATGAAAATTGACTTTAGATGAGGACCTACTCTATCCCTGATATTATTTGAGACTCGTGGTCGCTGCTGTTTCAAACAACCTTGCAAGGCTGGGTCCCCGTTCTAAGAATAACATGAAAAAATCTCATTGACATTATTTTTCCAGACCTATATTTGAAACTAATTCTGACTAACCACAAACTCTGATGTCTTTGTGATACATCTCAAAACCTTTCTCTCCAAAAAAAAAAAAAAAAAAAAAAAAAAAAACCTTTCTCTCCAGTGAAAGACAGTGACTCCAAGCAAAGTTGAGAAGCGACAGTGTTCACATCACGTGGGCATTTGCTATTAAAACAGAGCTCTTTTCCCAGCCTGCATATGGCATCTATTAAGATCCCAGGGAACTTAACAAGAAAACTAAGTCATCTGAATTGTGGTTTGTAAGTCAACAAAGTACCACATCCTACCAGGTACCAAAGGAAAGTCCCAGGAAAATTATATATTTGTTCCCTGTCAGGCATATAGCAGATAATCAAAAATACATTTTGGGTTGATTTGAAACATTAAAATTTAAAAATTAATAAACAGTACCTTTAATGAAGGAAAAATAAGGATAGAATTTTGGTTTAAATGTGTTTTGAGAGAGAGAGAGAGAGAGAGAGAGAGAGAGAGAGAGAGAGACTGCCATAGGTGGGTAGGAAGTAAATGGAGCATATCAGTGTTGGGAAATGTGCACTGGTGAAGGGATCGGTGTTGGAACACTGTATGACTGAAATCCAATCATGACCAGCTTTGTAATGGTCTATTGTATGGTGATTCAATAAAAAAAATAATAAATGCATACACACAAAACAAATGGAGACAGTAGAATTATCAAGGTGTGGTGGTCCACGGATGAATCAGTAGTTCACACTCTGGTTTCCAGCAATATTGTCCTTTTGAACCTGAACTCCATGGGGCCAGAGTGATAGCACAGTGGGTAGGGCATTTGCCTTGCATGCAGCTGACCCCAATTCGATCCCCACACAATCCCCCAAACACCACCAGGAGTGATTCCTGAGTGCAGAGCCAGGAGTAACCCCTGAGCATTGCTGGGTGTGACCCCCAACCCCAAAAAAAAGAAAGAAAAAAGAAATTGAACTCCATCTTAGCTATCCTTCTTAAATACGATTTGTACAATAGTGGCTAAGTTTGACTGTGTCAAAATTGGTATATTTATCCTAGACTACTCAATCACATTTTCAGCATTTTCCTTGTGTGCCACAATGACCTAATATCTTTCTCTCCTTTCACCTGGGGCAGAAAATTAAGCAGGTGTTAATACATTAAGACATTTTGGGTGGGAAGTGAATGGAAGCTCCCAGATCCTCAAAAAGGCTCAAAAGGCTGGATCTGACTGATCCCTGTTCTGTGGGAGTTTCTCCCCTTTATTTCCCATTTTGTAGCTCAATGGGGGCACTGCTGGCTATTTTTGTCCTGTGGAAAACAACAGCACCGTGATATATAATAGCAGGGCATCTAACCAATATTTCATTGTGTCGTACAGGGACCGCGCAAGCTGTGTGTTAAAGAGATGAACAGTGGCATGGCAAAAAGCAAGCCTGGCTTATAAAGAACAAAATCAAGGCCTTTTATGCTGCCGTGGCAGCGGATTGTTTCAGGGATGGTGTCCGAAGTCTCCTTCAGGTAAGGCTGGAGTGGGGCACCTGAGGCAGAGACCAAATACAATTAGCACCTCATACTAATGAAGCTTCCAAAGCCAATGGCTCGAGTTAGGCAGCCCTACCTCAGAGATCACTGTAAATGTTCAGGAATTCATTTGGAATTCCTGAGAATAAGCAACACTGAAACCAAAGCAGAGGAATTCTATTGCAATGAATTCTGAGTAATAGCCTGGAAATAGAATATGAGGTTGCCTTTGGCCACCAGCAAACATTTTGTACCCACGAGTATTGAAATGCAAATTTGTTCTGATGGCCATCCACAGTCAGGATCCTATTAAAACTTCAAACTATTTTGGATCATATTGCATAGAGCAACGCTCAAGTCAGACACCCTTTGCCTTTTTTTCTCTCACAAGGGTAACTAGCGAACTGCCAGACTCCACTAAATAATATGGTGATATGGGCAGAAAAATCTTATCCTCCTAGTTTACTTCCCCAAATGGAGAATAAAATGCTACAATCTCTATGACCCAACCTAAAGTACATAACACTTTCTTTTCTCCCTTATTCTTTCCTTTTCCTCCCCTACTATAAGTACATAGAAAAGGATTCTGATTTCTCTAATCAGAGAATCTTTAAAAGAATTCGAGAGATCCTCACAAATGATTGAATTTGGGCATTGTCATTTTTTTTACTTTAATATGACTGATAAGCCCTGATTCTGTTGATATCAAATAATTTAGCTCACACATTCGCCATATAAAGGGCTATCAAAATTCAGGTTATTATCCATATAACTCCAATACTCTTACAGTCAAGAAAGAAAATATGATTAAACCGTAATGCTTCGGAGAATAAAATTATTTGTTGCATTGCCTTCTCTATTACTCTCAAAAACACTGGCAAAGTTCCTCCATATGCAGAGAAACAATTTCTGAAAGACCTGTTACCCCATAAAAGTCTCTTTATTCTGTATTAAGAGACTAAAACAGGAAGAGAGACATCATTTCAAGATATTAATTTTCTCTCAGTATTAAGTAACTTTTTTGGTAGCCCTTTAGCTAAACATACTAGGGAAGTCACATGTTTAATGTAAAATGATTCTGAAAACTTGGCAAAATGATAAAAATTTCCAATGAAAAGTAGGAACGATGGGCACAGAATAAAGCAGGGAGAGGAAAGTCATAGATACAGAAAGCAACTCTTAGATTAATCTGGAGGAACCTGTAAACATGCTGACAGTGCAGAAGTCTGGCTCACCTGAATTTCTTTCAAGAAAAGTGGAGTACAGAGGGCTCATGAGAAAAGCGTCCAGCAGAGAAGCTGTACAACGATGTCAATTTGGGTCAACCTTCTCTGCATCTAAAATGACCATGTCCCCAAATTGCAGTCTTGGAAAAGATGGATTCCATATGGCCAGGTGTCTACTGAGTGCTGAGTGACAACTAGTAGGCTGTCATTCAGGGATGGTGTCCAGAGTCTCCTATTTTGCTCCCTGTAGATTTCTCTGAGCTGTATGACAAATGAGATAGAAGCAATGTTTGTTTTAGGAACCCTCCATGGGCACCTCTCTTCTGCTTGCCACTCTCCGCTCTGAACTATTCTACCCTGTCATGACTTTCAACGTTGCTATGACTTCGAATGCCCTTCCCTCACCCCACTGCTGTCTTTATCTTTCCTTGTCAACAGAGAGTTAGTATGCAGGGTCCAGAACAAACACCACCTCTCCATGAAGCGATCTATAAATCTTCAGCTTGAGTTCAGGTTCTCCCCATTATGCTTCTGTGCCTTCCTGGGGCACTTGCTTTTATTTATATGTCCTTTGCATTCTTCCCTTAATCTGAACTCCTTAAGACCAATAATTATGCCTCAAGACTTTCCCACAGCACCCAACATAGTATTTTGCAATTAATAGGTGCTCAATGATATTGCCAAATTAAATTTAATTAACTGGAAGCTATATCCTCTCAGCTAATGGAGGGGAAATGAAACTGATATGGAAGATGGCTATTAATGATGCTGCAGCATAAAAGGGTTAGGTTCTGGAAATATAGTTCCATTACTCTTCAAGACACAGCAGAAGCAGAAGTTTCAGTGACCTTTGTACACAAGAATTTTTCCAAAGATGGATTTTATTGTTAATGACATCATGAATATAACAGGTAGAAGTGAGCTTTGAACCACTAAGTAACAACAAGCATGGCAACAGTTAAGCCGACCCTCACTTGATTTTAAATTATTGAACCATTTTAATGAGTGTGTCAGAAGAAATGCAAATGACTGCTAATTTAGAAAAGCTACGTTTCTGTCATCTAAAATCCATTTATGGCTGAGATGATTTAGAACTAATCTTTCTATTTAATGCTTGGGTACGGGCATGAAGGACATGCACTGAAATGTCATCTAATCTTCAGAATCTCCAGAACATTACTTCTGTGCCCTTTTGGACATTATTTTTCATTTGTAGTGGTGGCATCCTGATATGGTAAGGATTACCCATGTGTGTTTTTCCTCTGTTTAGGCCTCAGGCTTAGGAAGAATGAAACCAAACACTCTGGTGATTGGATACAAAAAAAACTGGAGGAAGGCCCCTTTGACAGAGATTGAAAACTACTTGGGAATCATACAGTAAGTGTCAGCTTTCCAGATGTGTTCTTGCTTATACACGGCCAACTGGGGCCCTACCCAGCAGACATTGTTGTCCAGATTTAACTGCGTGAGAAAAGGGTATTCCTCCGGTCCTCTGAATCTTTAAATTAAACAAACAAACAAACAAACAAACAATTAAAAAAAAACCACTAATAATAGAGCTGAGAGCATCCTGGAGTCCTGGGAATCAGGGCGGGGTGGGGGTGGGGGAAGGGGCATAGATTTAGTGCCCAAGAGAAAGATAAATATTGAGTTACTGCTCTAAAACCTATTTATAAGATTAAGATTAAAAACAAAGAACAGCTGAATGTAGAAGGAATTGTTCATTCACAACACCCAGATCTTGGGCTGGCTGGAGTGCCAAGTTCCCTCATCATTCTCTGAGCCCTGGATTAAATATTTACTGCCTTAGAGTCTCAGAGCTGCTTTTAGTGATATGATTATCTCATATGCTGGGTGTCTCTGACATGTAGCAGTGTTGGTTTATACATGGAAGGTGAGTTAAATGACATGTGACATCAGATATCTAAATACGGGAACCTTGGAGTAGAGGAAATAATGAGAATCTTTAAAGGACTCCATGCACCAGGCTCCAGTCCTTAATTTGAATGAACGAACCTATTTTGATCTTAAAGTCCATAGTGCACAGGCATAGAATCCTCATTCTCAAACAGCAGCCACTCAGGTGTCCTCAAAGCAGACTGGGTCTCATCTTCCTGCTAGAATGAGCACCACACTAGTCACTGTTTAGGGGGAATTTAGAACATGTAACAGGAATGTTCTGTATTCATTTTATTTAAAAGCATAAGAAAATGATTTTCATGTTCTGAAACTATATGCATACTGATCCTCAAAGTAATTCAGTTAACAGTCCTCCCAACTTTGGAAACCCATGTATGAACTGTCTTCAGAATTGTATTCCCCAAACACATCTATTTACAAAGCCCGAGTGATGGATACTGCCCTATGGCATCAGCACTCACTCCTGCTGGTGCGCTAAGGTTAAGATTAAACCAGAGTCAGAATTTCACTAGACTCAGCAAACCATTTTGGTAATATCAGTGTCACTTAACACATAGTTTTGGAAATAAAAATTTATTTTTATTGAGCTGCTGTCAAATTCTTAGTGGTATTTTATTTTTACCTGGGACAGGGAGCATAGAGGTGGAGAAATAGCAATAACAACAAAATACCTAAATCTTTGATGAGCAACTTTGGTACAAAAGTACCTGAGTACATCTTCCAACATTTCTAATTCCAAACATTTCAAAAATTCAAAGGGAACAAAATAATTAAGCCTGACAATCTTCAATTGATGAGACTTCTGGCTTTTTTACCAAGTGAATGCCTTCTTGGTAATGGATGAATGAAATTTGTAGTAGTTAAGCTTAGCTGGCTCAGTAAAGTTACATGGCTTTACTGACTCAGCACTGGGGTTAATATAGATATTATGTTACCCTTTCTAACTTTTTGTTATGTTTATTATTTATTCATTTATTTACTTATTTATTTATTTTTTGCTTTGGGGTCACACCCAGCGACACTCAGGAGTTACTCCTGGCTCTTCACTCAGGAATTACTCTTGGCAGTGCTCAGGGGGACCATATGGGGTGCCAGGGATCGAACCTGGGTAGGCCGCATGCAAGGCTAATGCCCTCCCCGCTGTGCTATCACTCTGGCCCCCTATGTTTATAATTTAAAGCATTGCTATTGTTGTTTATAGATGGTACTATTATTTTCTTTAAATGAAGAATTTCAAATGCCTGTAATATTCGTTAAGTATAGTTTATTTTTAGTTATATTCTGAAATTGGTTACATTGGCTGATGTGACTAATTGCCTTAAAGTGAGCTTGAAACAAAACAAAATGATCATCTTACACTTATGTGGGGTAGCAGTCTGACATAAAATCACTGGGCTAAAATCAAAGTGAATCAGATGGTAGTCCCTTTTGGGTGCTCTAAGAAGCAACTCTTAATCTTTCCTCATTTTTAGCTGCAAGAGACTGCCCACTGTGCACAGACCTTTTTCCAACTGCAAAACTAACAAAATCAGTCAGCAATCAATGGACAGAGTCTTTTTCACATCACATTACTCTCACATCCTCTTCCACCTCCACTTCCTCTTATAAGGATTCTGACGATTATGCTGGACCCTTTCAGATATTACAGAATAATCTTATCATCTCACAATTTTACCTACTTGCATTCGTAAGGTCCCCTTTGCCTCATCTTCATAGGTTCTAGGAAAAATAGCAAATGACTGTAGGGACCCATTATTCTGCTAACACAAATCCAGAAATTTCCCCTATTTCAAGGGATATACCGTGAAGTATTTGGGGGATCAGAAAATGCTGGATATTGAATCCAGATATTTCACCCAAAAGTATGTGTTCCAGCCCATTAACGTTTATGTCTGGTCCAGAATTCAAATATTTTTTATGGAGTACATTGTCTATTGTAGACCTTTTATACATAAAAATAAATTTTGTTTTATAAATAAAATCTTAAAGTAAGATTTATCACAAATTTTCTTTGTGATATAATGGGTTTATTTTGTTAAATTCATGGTTTAGAATGCATTTGGGCTCCGGTATGTCACCAGAGAATGATATAGCTTCATAACAAAGTGTTGATTGTAAAAAATACATAGAATTTGGTAATGAGACTGTTAATCAAGATGACTATTGGAAAGGTACAAAGTGTAGCTTATTTGAAGAAGATAACCGGGACTCCCCTCTCGTCAGAACCCCACTCAGCAGAAGAGCTGATCGCAGCCCAGCTCGCGCGGCCACAAGCAGACACGCAGTTCATCAATAAATGCTCGAGCTTTGAAGTGACTACAAGATTATCCCACCTGCACAGCAAGGCCTGGCTAGCTACCCGTGTAGTATTTGACATGCCAAATACCAGTAAATATTATAGACCTCATTCCCATGACTTGATGGAATGGTTTGAGGCTCTTTATGTTCCTGTTTGGGGCAGATGCCCTTGGGCTATCTTGCATGTGACAGGACATATTGAGATGTTACTGGTGCCCGCTGGAGTAATCGATGATCTACGGGAACTCAAGTGATCAAGTGATCAAGAACGCATTTATTTTGTTAAATATAAACATCATCAATGATTTTAATTCTGAGTAGTATACCGAACTTATTTATATAATTTCAAAATTCAATTTTACTTTGGCTACTGGTAACTTGCACATAGTGAAGCAAACTCAAGCGACTACATTATTCTGGGGTGAAGGAAGCCCAGCAGAAAGTGCCCTGGGCTTCAGGTCCACAGAAAATGGAGTAAAGGATACCAAAAGAAAGTTTCAAATGAACTCAAAACGGTCATTGATTTGTTTCCATATTTAGAGTCATAAAATACATTCAATAAAAAGATAAGGAGAGACTCTCTTACCCTTCTAGACAGACTAATTCCTTAGGTTGTGTATAGTCAACTTCAGTAGTAGTTGGTTGCAAGGAACATCGCTGCTAATCTGTCCAGGGCCAGAGAGCACAACAGGCTGAGCTTCCGCTTTGCATGTAGGAGACCTGGATTCAATCCCTAGTGTAGCATGGTCCCCTGAGCACAAAGCTGGGTGTATCACTTCCAGATGTAGGAAAAAATAAGATGATCTGTTTGAAAGAATGATGAAAATTCCTTAGAGAAATCAAAGACACTTTATTTTTTTGTTTGGGGGTCACACCAGTGGTGCTCAGACTACTCTTGGCTCAGCACTAAGGGATCACTTCTGGTGGGACTTGAAAGACCAGATGAAACATTGGGGATCAAACCTTGGTTGACCTTGTGCATAGCAAACATCCTACCTACTGTACTATCACTCAAGTCCCATACTAGGAACTGACCCTTCAATGTGCTCATGTATAACTGACAATTCCAAAGGGCCTTTGTAGCCGAGAAACTATTCTGAAGACTTTAGTGATTGTTCTGTTTATGTTCAAAAGACTAAATTATTTCAGAAATTTATGAAAGCTCTTAATCAAAATTTTAATTGACAGTATTATTTGAATAAATTAGTTCCAGAGCAAATGAGTTAGTTACTCTTACTCAAACGACATTTTTAAAAGGCATAAAGGAGAACAAACTAACATAAAAAGGACTTCCAGTCTTGGCTACATTCTAAATTAAATTTTTAAAGTTTAATTCCATTAAAATTTTAGAAAGAAGCTTTCTTTTAGTCTAAAGCTTGAAGATAAAAAGAGACATTTTAATCACTAACCACTTTCCTTTCACTTCCAGTGATGCCTTTGATTTTGAGATTGGTGTGGTCATAGTCCGAATCAGCCAGGGATTTGATATCTCTCCGGTTCTTCAGGTGCAAGGTATGTACTTTCTTAATTCAAAAATTATTCATTAAGCACCTACTTCATGCCTGTCATAGCTCTAGAGGCCAGAGTAGTGCACAATAAACTCCACCAAGGCCTATGCTCTTCCTCCACTGTTTTTCCCATTGCTAACTCAAACTTCCTTCACCAGAAATATAGACTAATTCAGAGTAGTCATTAATTATTGTTTTTTTAATCAGAAAACCACAAAGTCAGTCCCACTGAAAGAAACACCTTTAATAAAATAGCCTGCCAAATTAATTTCTGCAAGATGTTTCAGGGAAACGAAGATTAATTCTTTCCTTAGAAAACCGTGTATTTTGTTTTTGAGAGTCTGTGATCTGGTTTTCAGCTACTGTGGAAATGAGACTGAGTGTGTCACGCTGTGAATTGCTAATCTAAATTGAAGGCAGAAATACTAATTCAGATTAGTGACTGCGTATCCCTATAGAGAATTTTGTGATACTTGTTCACTTTTAGAATTTAAACGTGCCCTCTTGAGTATGGACTAGAAGACTCACTGGAACATTTAGACAGAACATTGATATACCATTCATCTCTTTTGTTGACCACCCTCAGAATAAAGTCCACTGATAATTAGACATTCCAACAAAAGCATATTTGGGGCAGGGGTACTTCTTATGTAGCAAACATCAGTGCTAGGTAGACTCAAATTAATAAAAGTCTTTCTGTGACTTCGAGTGTCCTCTGCTACGCTCAACTCCCACACTTCCACCAGCTGCCTGAGCACCAGTTGGGAGGGAAGAAAAAGAAGGGTTAAAAAATATAAGCAACAGACAGCCTTATGGGTTAATATGAGGTATGGGGGAAAGAGAGATAGGAATGGGGGAGAGGAGAAGCCTCTTTGATTTATTAGAAGAATGTGCTACCAGTGGAAATCAGAAGCAAAGTGGAAGTGAAGGTTTCAGAAAGAGATGCCTCGACCTAGGGAGATTAGTGCAGAAGTGAGGGTGCATGCCCATTTGATCCCTGGCCCCCAAGCCTGCATCACTAGATATATCCTTGGAGGCCTTCAATTTTGCCAGGCTGGTCCTGGTAACCCCCAGCTCTGAAGACCCTGAGCAGGATCACATTGGGGGGGGCGTGTTGCACTGAACTCCCTAGATCGTTGCTGAAGGTGAAAGTGGTCTCAAGGTTTCCTGAGCCTGACTTGAGAGGCCACCTCCCCCTTAAAAAAGGAAAGCAATGCCTGGTTCAATTTGAAACAGGGAAATTGTGCCCTGTGGAAAATCCTATTGGTAATGCCCAATCAGAAGTTAGATCATTCTTGTCTTAAAGAAGTAAAACAAATAAGTGACCAGGGATATAGCAAGGTAGAGCCCTTGCTTTGCAAATGTGAGACCCTGGGTTTGATCCCTGAAACCAATAAAAGGGGAGAATTTTTTAAAACTTTGAGGACATTCTGGCTAAATTATGCTGTACCAAGATTCATGTGCTATATTTTTTATTTTCAGAATGTAGCTGGGAAGATAGGATCTTTATGGAGGTGAGATAAATGAGGTTATTAGAATGTGTCCTCATTCAAGATGATGGTGGCCTTATAAATGAGAGAGGCCTCCGAAAAAATAAACCTAGAGTTCATCCTATGTTGGATACCTCCACACATCACTTTTCACGCCCCTTTATTCTTTGATGGTGTTTATGTATCAGGGTCAGATATTCCCTGTATTCCCACTCTAGATTGATTCATATTCTTTCCTAGAGCTTGATAATACATTAAGCACAACAATAGCTAACAGTTTGCACAATAATGCACGATGCACTATGCTTCATGCTCACACATATTATAGTATTTATCATCCCAGATACTTCATGAGGAAAATACTACCATTGTTCATATTTTGTACTTAATAAAACTGAGACACACTCAACATTCATAAGGTTAGTAGTTGGTATAACTGAGATTCTGCAAAACGAAACCTAGTTTGTTTGCAGCATAATGATAACTTTATAAAGGGAGAACTGGTGAGGACACCAACTTATTTTATGAGCATCAGTAGTAAAATCTGAGACAGGAATGGAACAAAGTGATTTCCATCTGTTCTTTAAAAACCACAGAGGGTGTCTGTTTGTGATGATTTAGACAGGATATCCAGGACAATTACAAGAATACATTCTATTCCTAACTTTTATGTTTTACATTAATTTTTTCTGCCTTTTTGTGCTTTAATGTTTTTTCATATAAACATGAGAATATAAAAATGCAATTTGTGTTTAGATTACACATTGGCTCTATGTGTGGTGCTGATCTCTTCAAGCTGAAAGGTGTGAGAAAACTGAAAAATTTTGTCCCCACCTCTCACTGATCATTTCACCAAAATGCACCATAATTCAGTTCCACAAAGCAAGACAGCAAGCAAAATCTGTAGTATTTCTGAAAAATCCTGGCAGAGAACTGCATCCCCTTTAATTTCCCAAGGGATGTTTCTAATTTAAATCAACTTTAATGTTTGAAGTATTTTTGCATCATAGTCAAGAAAGGGCAAATATAACTGAATGCTAATAAAATAATTATAAGTACCAATTATCTTGGGTAATCAAAAGAACTTGTGTTACACAAACATATGAAGAATGTACAGAAAAAAACAACAAAATAATGATATAAAGTTAACTGTGTCACATTTCCGAGCACTGTTTTGAAGTTTATGAAATTTATGATACAACCCTCATATTAGATTTTTGAATGGGAAGAAATAAACTTGCATTTCATTTTTTTACTGTAATATAAGACTTAATAAGAGCCTGGTAAATCTTCAATATGGCATTACACAATGTTAATGATTATCATCATAGCTTTTCTAACACAGAAACCATGGTGTCATCACAGATCATAATTTAAAGGAAATATTAGCAATTCAGAGTGCCCATCTACTGTAGTTAATAAAGCAGTGAATAGAAATCAGCTTTATAGGTAATTTACCAGCTAATGACAATTATTCCTATACTGTGTCACAGGCTTAGTGAGGAGAATAACTTTATATAAATAAGATTGATGTTCATAACTCCCTAACTGGTATACTGTAGCCACTCACCCAATACTGATAGCTTTGCTACATAAATTAATATATTTCCCCACCAAAAAAGAACCATGCACTTCATAGTGTTTACTTCCCAAGAGTATTTAGCATGTTCGGCAACTACAACTAGTAGTTCAAGCTGTACTAGTTGAACATAAAGTGATAAAATAGGATTCATAATAGATTGCCATCAAGGGTTCCATGCAAGTACTGCACAATTTATGACCATCTCAGAGCATGGGGATTCTGCTGTGTCTGATGAAGTGACTTAGCAAAATAAAGACAGATGGCAGGGTAGTAAATAATTACTTGATTAGTAGTCAACCACCACAGGATTGCTTCCTGCCATCTTTCCAACTAGACTTTGCCTGGGGTATGACACATTGGTTCACAGGAGCATTTAAAGCTTTAAGTTGATTACACAAGCCAAGAACTGTAATTTAATAATTAATATGGAAAAAGAATAAGAGAGCATGCAATTCCTCAGTGGGTTTCCCAACTCTCCTTTCTCCCTTAGATAATTGACTGCTCTTTCTCTTTAAGATTCAAAGTGAATTGTTATGTGCAGGTACCTCTTTATTTCTAACAAACATCATTGAGAGAGAGAGAGAGAGAAAGAGAGAGGGAAAAAGACTATTTGAGGCAGTCTTGACAACCAAATTGAGTTTCAAGATATAGTGACCCCTGTTGGTTTCCATTCAACCCATATATAAAGCCTTTGAAAATAGAATAGTTAATGATTCAAGTAGTTTGACATTTCCACCAAGATAATGCTCAGAAGTCCTTTTTGTTCCTACTTTGAGAATTGTTTGGAACATGTATGAAGAGATAGAAACCCACTCAATATAAAGGAAATGTTAATTTGACATTGAAAATGTATAAAAATCTTTTAGCAAGTTAAGACTAAACATACCTTTCTTTTTTAAAAAATATTTTATGATACCACCATAAGATATACAATCACAGAGATGTTCATAAGATAAACATACCTTTCTTTTTTTTTTTTTTTTTAATTTTTTATTATACCACAGTGAAACATACAATTACAAAGGTGATCATAATTGGTTCTTGGTAATACAGTGTACCAGCACCCATCCCTCCACCAGTGCCCCATTTCCACCGAGAGCTACCATAAGTGCCACAAGTGGGTGTCATCCTCAATGTCATGTGCTGAGAAGTTTGTCCTATTCTTTTTAAGGAAGTTCCTTTAATGCTTCTTGCAAAACTGGTTTCAAGGCTCTGAATGCCTTAAGCCCTTGCCTGTGCATGAAGCTCTGTATCTTCCTTTAAATCTGAATGATAATCTAACTGTATAGAGCATTCTTGGTGAGGTGTTCATTTTATTGACTTTGTGAACTATCTATTCTCTTCTGGCTTGAAGTCCTAACACTAAAATCATTTGATAGATCTGCTATGAATCTAATGGGCTTTCCTTTGTATGTAAGTTTTGTTTTTGATTTTTATCTTGCTGCTTTCAATATTCTGTCTCTGTCTCTGATTTATGTCATTCTGAGCCCAATACATCTCAGCGTTTTTCCTCCTTGAATCTATTTTTGCTGGGACCCTTTAGGCTAGCCTCTTACTCTCAGCTCTGTGATATTCTTATCTATAATTTCTTTAGTTATTGGTTCTTAGTCAAATTTGCCCTCCTGTTGCTCAGGAACTCCAGTAATTCTTAAATTGTTCCTCTTGAACTCATTCCTATGACTGATCAGTTATTTTTTTTATATTTGAAGAGATTTGTTTGTGATATGCTAAATATTCTCTTTCTTAAGATAAAAACACTACGTTTTTATAGGCCTATTCATATTTCCCCTTAAAATTATTAATTCTTTTTACTCTTACTAAGTTGAATGTAGCATTCATCAATTTTATATAAATTTCAAAATGTATTAGCACAGAACATTAAAGGTAATTTCTAATTTATATACCTCTGAGTAAAGATAGTTTTTGAAAAATATGTTGCTTTATTAACTTATCATTGATTTACAATTTTGTGAAATTATAGAAGATTAATTCTATTCATCTGTATTTGTATATAGGTGTCACCACCTCCACAACTAAAAAATATATATCTTTCCCACATGTGGGATAAAAAGGAAACATAGTGGGCTGAAGTGATAGTACAGAGGGTAAGGTATTTGTCTTGCATGCAGTTGACCCAGGTTTGATCCCAGGTATCCCATATGGTTCCCCCAGGACTGCTAAGAGTAATTCCTGACTGCAGAGTCAGGACTAACCCCTAAGCATCACTGGATATGACCCAAAAATACAAAAAAAAAAAAGAAGAAGAAAGCATAGCAAGGAAACAGCCAAGTCATCAGAGCTAAAGATTTTCCCTATGGAATTGAGATTACATGGAGGAGTTAGAGTTGGGAGGGGTCTTTGGGGCACTGGTGAAGGGAAGGGGATTTGGGGGTGGTATTGGAATGCTGTATTCATGAAAAGTATGATTAACAGTACTGTAAATCCTAGCACTTCAATAAAAATGGTTAATAATTAACAAACAAAAGAAACCTACTTAAGTGATATAACTTAAGATCTAAGCTTTTTCTTCTATCATTACAACCTTAGCAATTGTTTTACCCCTTGGGATGGGAAAAAGTTTACTCTTTCTGTCTCTGTTCTCTCTCTCTCTCTCTCTCTGATGTTATCAAATATGTAGGATTTAGATTTCCCCTGAGCCTGGGTGTCGCCCCTTCAAGGAAAGGACCCCTTTTTTCTCTCATTCTTCTGAAATTCGTCTGTCCTCTCTTCAGTCTCATTTCGGCCTGGCTTATACCACCAGATCCTCTTTTGGCAACTGTACAGAGAACTATTTTACCAAACTTTGCCTTTTGTATTGAGTACCCCACACACACACACACGCACACACACACACACACACACAAGCACTTTTCCTTACCTCCAATCACTAACAACTATTTACTTTCTTTTGCTTTAAAGAGAAAAATATATATACATATATACATTATATATACTTAGATACATATGCCATTAACTATACTGAACAACATTGGGATGTGCTTTTTATTTCAAAAGCAAATGATTCTTTAATGCTTACTATGAGGTTAGACATTAACAAGGAGGTGTGCAACAATTAGGAAGAGGGGAGGAGGTGTGTGAAGTCCAATCATAGGCTTTGCAGTTAGGCAGGACTGCATTCAGATCCCAGCTTGACATCTTTTGGCTTTGTGATCTTAGTCAAATCACTCATTCTTTCTGTTTCACTTTCCCAAATGAGGATAATAATACCTAGCTCACAGGTAATATAGTTGGGATAAAAGGGGGGAAAAGGCTGCAATTTGCTTGGCATTGTTCTTGAGAATAAGAATACTCCCAATGAAACCTGAATACTTCCCTCTAAGAGTTTAGCACTCTAGGAGGCCATGACATAGGTGAGACTTCTAAAATTCAATTCTGTGTCACATCACATAATTATAGTTCCTGGAATATAGTGATATGTGGTGTCTTCTGAAGTGGTAGAATGTTAAGGAAATTCCCCTGACTGAGAAATGCAGGATGGTTTGCTGAAAACAAGCGGACAGTACCTTCCTTTAACAGGCAGAATCAGCATGAGAGAGATCCTAAAGAAGGCTGGTAAATATGGAAAATAGAAATGGAAGCAAAAGACTTAAGTCACTATTTGGACAAACCTCAACAAACTATTTGAACGTCAGTTTCCTTAATATAACATTAGGGATAATCCTGTTGGTTTGCCTGGATCCCAGAATTGACTTGTGATTGAATAATCTCCAATGTAGAAAGGACTTTATGAATCCTGGACATTACAAATGTGATTGTAAAGGTGGTTAGAGTGTGGGAGGAGGCGCAGGAAGGAATCATCTGCATCCCCAGCCCTAAGGAAATGTTTCTGCCTCTCCATGCATAATCTCTTGGTTTACCCTTTGTGGCTAATAGTACAGTTTTACAAGTCAGCTAGCCAGCACTCCTGCTGGAAGAAATGTTTTGACAGTCTCCGCTTGATGTTCCACACAAACAGAAGCAAGCAGTACCCAGATAGATAATTCATAATAGATAATCAAAACATCACTTCTATTTAGCAGCAAAATGAGAAAAGGAGGGGATGAACAGAAGGCCTTAGATCATCAGCAAAATGAATAATTGAGAATTAATTCTAATGAGAATTTTCAGATTCACTGGTAATAATGTGCCTCTGCTTGCATCTGAGAATCTGACTGGCCAGCCAAGCGGATCTGAGCCTTTAGAATAGACGCTGCCCATCTCTGTATCTGTGGATAATTTTGTGAATTGCTGAATCAGACTTGCTCAAGCCAAGTCTAGTTTTGTCTCTCGGGCCTGGGATTTTGCTGTTTGCTCAGTCCAGAATAGGTTGTGTACATACCTTCAAACAAATTCTTGGAGTAGCTACCAGTTCATTCCATCAGCCGAGTTATGAAGAAGATTCCTCCTTCCTCCCGCCTCCACCCTCCTCCTTTGTCCAAACTATAATTCAAAGAACATGGAAACAAGTATCTAAATCAAAAATAATGCATCGTGCTAAAAAAAGAAAATCAGGTACCAGGGAAAGAGCATGGACTGGATTGTGCCAGAGCAATAGTACAGTGGGGAGGGTGTTTGCCTTGCATGCAGCCAGCCTGGGTTCAATCTTCGGCATCCCATATGGATCCCCGAGCACTGAAAGGAGTAATTCCTGAGTGCAAAGCCAGGAGCGAGGCCTGAGCATTTGCTGGGTATGACCAAAAAAGCCAAAAATAAAACAGGGCTGGAGCACATGCTTTACATGTAGGAGGATGGGTGGGAACAATCCTCTCCAAGCACTAATCTGAGAGTAGCCACATGTTACCACATGTTACCACTGGGGGGTATGATTCTCCCATAAAAAGAAATGAAGGAAAAAAAGGAGCTAAAGAGGGCCAAGAGCAGACAGGGTATGTGCCTGGCATATTCCTGACCCAGGTTCCATCCCCTGGGTAATATGTTCCCCCTGAGCATTGCTGTCCTGCCCTCTCAAGGTATTGCAGGTGTGACTGTGTAGTGCTCTGCTGTGTTGGCAGGTGGCAGACAGGAGATAGGCTTGTCTACACCCAGGGCTCTGCCCCGTGGGCCCTGGATGGTTGATGGCCTGACATAGAAAAAGACTGGACCCCCTGGGATGAACCCAGAGCCACGACAGAGCCTGGCAAGCAACCTGTGGTGTATTGGATATGCCAAAAACAGTAACAATAATGGACTTCCTTCCCAACGAATGGAGTCATTACTGGTGCCCACTTGAGCAAATCAATGATCAACGGGAAGACAAGTGATACAAGTGATACCAGTGAGCATTGCTGAGTGTGGCCCTGGATACCCCCAAGCACTGTCCCTGACAGTGCAGTGCCTGAACAGTATAGCATCCTTAGGCTCTTGTGTCAAACCACAGGACCAATAGATGGAGAATCACAAGTGGGGTCCCCAGGGTTCCTGAGAACCCCTTAGAGACCTACCGCTCAAAAGAGAAAGAACGGAATCCCGTCCACAGCATGGCTATTAAAGTCCACCCACAACGGTCACACTCAAGCTCTTTCCACATGATTGGAAAGATCAGGTTACCACTTCTGCACCTTTGTGTCACTCCAGAGAATGGAAAAGCCAGAAAGCCATGCCCAGAACAGAGACAATGGGTGACCAGATGCAGGGCTCTCTCTGAGCAGTTCTCCTCGATAAATTACGGGATGGGTCATCATTGGGGGACATTAACTTGGCATTGCACCTCTTGCCTGAGACTTTCTGATCCATCTAATGCTGGTGAGCCAGAGTTGATAAGCCCACTTAGAAGTAACGTTCATAAGCCAGGAGAGGACTGTTTACCCAGTGTTGAGCTTACAAGATTTAGAATCAAGCTGGCCTCTTTACATTTGACTTCCATCACTGACTGAGTGACATCAGACAAAAGGGCCCTGAGCCTTTCTGATCCTCAGTTCCCTCATGACAAATGAGGATAGAGATAGAGAGTTAGTACAGGAGTTAAGGTGCTTGTCTTGCATGTGGTTGACATGAATTCAATCCCTGGTACTGCATTGGATTTCCTGAGTATTCTTTTTTTTTAACATTTTATTATACCACCGTGAGATATACAATTACAACGTTGTTCACGTCTGGAGGATTTGGTCACATAGTGTTCCAGCACCCCACCCCTCCACCAGTGCCCATCACCCACCACCCATGTCCCCAATTCCCTCCCCCTCCCATGTCCTGCCTAAATGGCAGGTTCTTTATCTCCTCTCTCTCCCTCTCTCTCTCTCTTCCTTCTCCTACACATTTTGGGTTGCACTACATACACTTAGAAGCCATCATTTGCATTTTTTGGTCTGTATTTAATGTTCCCGAGCATTTTTAAAAATAACCAACCCCTGAGCACAAAGTCAGGAGTAAGCCCTGAACACCATTGTGACCCAAAAACCAAAAAGTTAAAAAAAAAAACCTTTTAATAAGGATAGTAGAACTCTCTCCTAGTGGTATGGGAAGGACTAACACACCACCTAGTCATGCACTCAAAGGGTGTGCAGTAAAGAGAATCCGTTCAAAACTTCCCAGGCTTCTCAAAATACTCCGTTTACTTCGCTTGATTAAGCTCATTTCCAGAACTTACATAAATACACGGCCTCATACATGCCCTCCTTGCTTTGTTCTTTAAGGAGCTCCAAAGCACTATGTGGGCACTGGTGTCTATTCTTCCTGCCAAGTTAGGAGGGTGGGAAAGGGGAAGGGTTACAATTTTCTATTTCACAGATTGGAAATCAGAGTCATAGAAAAAGCAAAAGACTAGCCTAATGTCACGGGGTGCCCACAGCTCAGCTGCAGTTGGTCCTGACCCCCAGGGTAACGCAACTTTGTTCACCTTTCAAAAGCCAGGGGAAGCCCACTACTGTCTGAACTTTAATACCATGCGTCTAATTTCACAAATTTTCTATAGCTGCTGGTCTTGAGAACCCTTTGAAGCTTCAGGGAAATCACATGGGTGATTTGACCTTAAATCTCATGCCACTGGCAAAAGATTAATGGCTAAGACCTGGAAAGGAGCCAAGCAATTCCGTGGGGCTGACGAGCAGGCTCATCGAGGGATGTGACTGTCCTGACAGATTTAGTTAGTACATAACTGATCATTCTAGAGTGTGTCTAGCTTCAGCTTCCCAGACAGATAAGACAGCCTGCTCTCGTACCGTTGACATTTACAGAAGCCAGGCCAGCGTTTTGTAATACTGAGTCTAGGTCTACTGCTCTCCTCCTTCCGACACTGCTCTCTTTTTCTGAGGCTCTGTTCTCAGCAGGCAAAAGAGGTGAGCGGGCCTGACAAAGAGTTATCCCTGGCCTGGTATAAAAATCATCTGGTTTGTGCCCTATCAGGTGACTATATCTTCTGTTTGTTTGGTTTTGGTTTGGAGGTCACACTTAGAGGTACTCAGGGGTTACTCCTGACTCTGCATCCAGAAATTACTCCCAGCAGTGCTCAGGGGACCATGTGAGATCCTGGGGATCAAACTCCAGTCGGGCATGTGCACAGCAAGCACCCTATCCTCTGTAATATATCATTCCAGTCCCAAAGGTGACTACTTTTAAAGTTGTTTTTGGCATGTTGGGGCCAAGATGCAAACAGTTATGTAGCAGATAGGGATTTTCTTTCATCACCTATTAGAATCTCAAAAAAAGCAAAGGGAGTCAGAAAGAGAAGGAAAAAATACTGGATGATCTACTGACATATGGAGTACGAAGAAGCAAAGTAAGGGAATAGACAAGGCCTTGATCACTTGATCACTTGAATCCCGTTATTCATCGATTTGCTCGAGCGGGCGCCAGTAACATTTCCATTGGACCCTATCACGTGCCAATGTAGCCCAATGGCATCTGGTTGATTCAGGAATATGAAGAGCCTCAAACCGTTCCTTCAGGGTCTTAACAAGGAAGTCTGACCATCTTGTAGGTGGGCGGCCACGTGATCTTTTGACATCCCGTGGGATCCAGTCGGTAACGGCTCTAGTCCAGCGGTTGTCTCCAAATCGCATTACATGTCCAGCCCATCTGATTTTCGATGCCTTGGCAAACGAGACAGCGTCCCTGATTCTGGAATAGCGACGGAGGTCAGAACTCCGGATTCCTTCACTCACTTGAGTGAGACGTGATATTCCAAGCATAGCTCTTTCGATGCCTCTCTGGGAGACCCGAATAGCATTCTCATCCTGCTTTCGTAGGGCCCAGGTCTCTGAGGCGTATGTTAATGCAGGGAGAACGGTGGAGTTGAAGAGATGTGCCCGGAGCCCAATGAAAACAAATTCTGATCGCCTACGTACTGACTTAGTCTGCTAAGCTGGGGAGAGTTGGGGTGAGAAGAAACATCAATGGAGGGATGTTGGCACCTGGTGTTGGGTGTGATGCCATACTAGCATATGCTTAAAACATTAATATCAATATTAATGTCAGTCATGATGCTTTCATTTTAAACACATACACACACATACCTAAAAAGCATCCAGAGGCAGCCCCTAAGCTTGGACAGGGGGCTCTGAACCCTAAACAGGAAACATTGCCAAGTTCAACTCTTATTACTCCAGACTTAACTTAGCAATTTGAACTCCAGGGGCCCTGAAACAACCACAGCTTTTATTCCTTTTTCTTTGGCATCTTGCTTATCGGAAATAATTTCTGGTGAATATTTTCCCTCTAGTTTGTAGGTAGAGCTCATGCAATTTATTGTAAGATTTGCTTATATGTTCTTTATTTTTGTACTCTAGTCTAATTTTAGATATCAATTCATGAGGCTTTGTTGTTTGCCCAATGTATATTCAATGTATTTCTGCCCTTTTGTTACTTCCAGTAACAAAAGGAAAATATCTGAAGTGGTAGCTTAGGTCAGTAAATCAGTGGTTTTACATCTACAATGTCTGATGTACAGTGGTACTCGACTTTTGGGTTTTGCCAGGACTAAAAAAAGATGACATCAAATAGTCTCCCTTTCCCATTCAAATAAAACCAAGTGACTTCATGTGCTATAACTTGACACATGGATCTCTTTTTCTAAGCTAGCTACTACTTCTAAATTCAGCTAAGAGGCCAAAGTTTTCAGAAAAATAACATTCTTAGAATTATTTTATTGCATGGGTACCGTCTGTTATAGGCAATCGTTTATGAGTATTCCTAGAAATGGTGTCACTGACTTGTGGTTGTGCCTTCTTTCACTAGATGAATTAGAGAAATTAGAACAGGAGAGACTGGCTTTGGAAGCGACTATAAAAGATAATGAATGTGAAGAAGGAAGTGGGGGCATCCGAGGCTTGTTTAAAAAGCTGGCAAGTTGAACATTACCAAGCCAACTCCTAAAAAGGTATGTGTTTCTAAAACTCCTTTGGGGAGGCTGAAAAATGAGCCATGAGTGAGTGGGATCTGGTTAAAAGTCACCTACGTGTTGAGGCAGTGAATGTAGTGAGGGTTAAAGGATAATTCTTTTGAGAAGGTGACATGGGGCAAAAGTTAGAGGCTATAGTCTTTGTCAATAACATAAAGTGTGTTTGCCATCTTACCATAAAAAATATCTATTTTATGGGCACTGGTGGAGGGTGGGGTGCTGGAACACTATGTGACCAAAACCTCCAAACATGAATAACGTTGTAATTGTATATCTCACGGTGGTATAATAAAATGTTTAAAAAATATTTATTTTAAAGTAATAGTTTTGGAATAGTAGTTTGTATTCATGAAATAATATAAGAACCAGGGCCCAAAGGTATCTTTATATCTTCCTTGGTCCAAACATACACATTACGCATAGATGGCCACGTGCGCCGCATACACACACACACACACACACACACACACACACACACACACACACACATTGAAGATGTTTCTGGAGATTAGAAGTTGAATTTACAGTTGAATGAGTTCAGCTCAAATTCTAGTTTCACAAAAAGCGTCTCTCATAAAGGAAAATTCTGGCCTTGTAAATTCATTGATATCTGTAAATTTCTGCTGATTGATAATATATCTATCTCTTAATGTCAAGTATATGGTCACAGGAATGGAGGATCATAAAATGAGAGGTGATTCAAATATTCAATTTCAAATATTTTCTTTCTTTTTGAAAACTGTTCTTTCCAAAAATCCTACTGGTTTAAAATTAATAAGGTCCACAGTGCCATCTGCTGGTAGAATATTAGAACATTGCCATCTGTTGCCATCTGTTGCTATCTGTATAGTCAGGGTCTGAATCACAGAAATTCAAAAGAAATGATCTTTCTTGGCCTGACAGGTCAAGAAGAGTCTCCAAGTCAAATATCAGGTGTTTATTGAAACTTGGCTGGATTTCTTCTGTATTGATGTGAACAAACCTTGCAAAGAATTCGAATGGCCAAAAGGCATATGAAAAAAAATGCTCATCATCACTAATCATCAGGGAGATTCAAATCAAAACAACAATTAGGTATCATCTCACACCAAAGAGACTGGCACACACCCAAAAGAGCAACAACAACCAGTGCTGGTGTGAATGCGGGTAGAAAGGGACTCTCATCCATTGCTGGTGTGAATGTCGAGCTGGTACAGCCTTTTTGGAAAACAATATGGACATTCCTCCAAAAACTAGAAATTGAGCTCCCTTTTTGACCCAACCATACCACTCCTGGGAATATACCCTGGAAAGCCAAAAACACATAATGGAAACACCATCCGCACTTTTATTTTCATCACTGTATCACTGTATCACTGTCTTCCTGTTCATCATCGATTTGCTTGAGCGGGCACCAATAGCATCTCCATATGTCCTGTCTCATGCAAGTAGAGCCCAATGGCAACTGGCTTGTTCCAGGAACATAAAGAGCCTCAAAATATTCCATCAGGTCATGGGAATGAGGTCTATAATTGTTACTGGTATTTGGCATATCAAATACGACACGGGTAGCTTGCCAAGCTCTGCCATGCGGGTAACATACTCTTGTAGTCATCTCTAAATCCAGCATTTATTGATGAACCGCGCAGGTGCTTGTGGCGCATGTGCCGGGCTGTGATAGGCTGGTCTGCTGGGTGGATTTCTGACGAGGGGAAGTCCGGATGTAGAAAATGGAGGCCCTCATGGAGTGGGGGTTGTCTAGCTTGTTGCGAGGCTCTGCTGGGGTGGCGGGCCAGGGCTAGAACCAGCCATCCCTCCTGGGCGCCTCGTGAGCAGATGGCACAGGGAGAGCCAGTAGCAGCTCTGCCCCCATGTCTGTGAGTCTCTGGATCAGCATACCTGGGCGGATTTAAAAAAGACTGCAGCAGGGTGGATCTCAATGAGCTGGGCTGTGATAGGCTGGTCTGCTGGGTGGAGTTCTAATGAGGGGAAGTCCGGATGTGGAAAGTGAAGCCCCCTCATGGAGTGGGGGGGTCATCTGGCTTGTTGCGAGGCTCTGCTGGGGTGGCGGCGCCAGGGCCAGAACCTGCCATCCCTCTCAGGCACCTCATGAGCAGCCGGGCACAGGGAGAGCCAGTAGCAGCTCTGCCCCATGTCTGTGTTATTTTCAAAGCAGCACTATTCACAATAGCCAGAATCTGAAAACAACCAGAGTACCTGAGAACAGATGGCTGGATAAAGAAACTGTGGTACATCTACACAATGGAATATTATGCAGCTGTTACGATAAACAAAGTTATGGAATTTGCCTATAAATGGATGGACCTGCCCCTCGAGGTGTTGCAGGTGTGGCTGTGGTGCCTGGCTATGTTAATGGGTGACAAACAGGAGATAGGCTTGTCTATACCCAGGGCTCTGCCCCGTGGGCCCTGGATGGTTGATGGTCTGACATAGAAAAGACTGGGCCACCTGGGATGAACCCAGAGTCAGGGCAGAGCCTGGCAACCTACCCATGGTGTATCGGATATGCCAAAAACAGTAACAATAATGGACCTCATTCCCAATGAGTGGATATGTTACTGGTGCCCTCTCTAGCAAATTGATGTCCAACGGGAAGACAAGTGAAATGGATGGACATGGAGAGGATCATGCCGAGAGAAATTAGCCAGAAGGAAAAGGACAGATATAGAATGACTGCATTTATTTGCATGATATAAATATACATACATACATATATATATATATATATATGTATATATATATATATATATATATATGGTATGACACCAATATCCAAGGCCAGGAGAAACATGGATTACGGTAACACCTGCCCCTCGAGGTATTGCAGGTGTGGCTGTGGTGCCTGACTGCATTGGCAGGTGGCAGACAGGAGATAGGCTTGTCTACACCCCCCCAGGGCTCTGCCCTGTGGGCCCTGGGTGGTGGATGGTCTGCCATAGGAAGAACAGTGCCCAGCCGCACAAGAGGCTTAGATAACAAAGTAGGCTAGGACCAGGTCCTCCCCAGGTCTTTCACATCTGTACAACATAATGGTCATTGTAGTTGTAACAAGCTGAGGAGGTTGGTGGAGAATATGGAACTATAATGTCACATTAGAAATCACTACTAATATACACATAGATAACTGCATCATAAACCATAAGGCAAGTCACAAGGTGTAGGAGAAGAGAGATAAATACAGAGATAAAAATAGAGATAGAGAGAAAGATGAGAGACTCAGATGCAAGGGGGAGAACTTCCATCCAGCTCTCCCCTAGCTCAGCTGACCATGAGGCTCCCAGGAGGCAATATGGGTTTTTGGTGGGCCCATCACTTCTGTAGGGCCTCGGAAGCAGCCGGATGAAACTCTCTCACCATAATAGCCACCATTACCACAGTCCAGACCCCACAGATCATCAGAACCCATGCAAGAGAGACGCTGATTCAAGACCAGCTCAAAGCAGCCGAGTTCGAGCCCAGGTAGGCGGCTCTTGGAGGCAGAAGTCACCGGTGTTCCTGGAGATGGAGCTGGGGTACCCTTTCTCTCTTTGACCAGTCCTGGAGGCTTGGTGGCCCTGCCCATGAACTGCCTCAGGGCTCTTGGCCATGATGCAGAGACGGGGAGAGCTGCCATCCTCTTCTCCCCTAGCTCAACTGACCATGAGGCTCCGAGGAGGCAAGATGGGTTTTGGGTATTTGCCCATCACCTCTGAAAGGCCTCAGAAGCAGATAGATGAGACTCTCTCACCATAATAGCTGCCATTTTCTCAGTTCTGACCCCACAGCTCATCAGAACCCATGCAAGAGAGATGCTGCTCTGAAGACCAGCTCAGAACAGATGAGTTCGAGCCCAGGTAGATGGCTCTCGGAGGTGGAAGTCACCAGGTGTTCCTGGAGATGCAATCCCAGAGGCCTGGTGGCTCCACCCACAAACTGCCTCAGGGCTCTTGGCCATGATGCAGAGACTCAGATGCATGGGGGAGAGCTGCCAACCGGCTCTCCCCTAGCTCAGCTGACCATGAGGCTCCCAGGAGGCAAGATGGGTTTTGGGAGGGGGCCCATCACCTCTGTAGGGCCTCAGAAGCAGCTGGATGACTCACTCACCATAATAGCTGACATTTTTTGTGGTCCAGACCTGGTACATCAAACTAGTGGAACCAATCATGTTCTAGAATATATTACAATCTACAATGTATAAGAAAGGGAATCGAGAAGGAGAGAGAGAGAGAGAAGAGATAAAGAACCTGCCATGGAGGTAGTCTGGGGAAGGGGGAGGGAAGTGGGGACATTGGTGATGGAAGATGGGCAGGGGTGGAGGGATGGGTATTGGAAGACTGTAGAACCAAAATTCAAACATGAACATCTTGTAATTGTATATCTAACAATGCTATAATAAAAACTATCACTAATACCTAAAAAACATGGATTAGGAGGTGGTTAGTTAAGACAGAAGGAAACAGTGTGCTAATAATCATTGAAAATGATAATAGCAGCCTGGAACTGAGCATTGAATATAGGCAAAGGGATACACATAATAACCTCTAAATGAATGTATTGCAAGCCACAATGTATAAGAGAAGGAAGAGAGAGAGAGAGAGAAAGAGAGAGAGGGAGAGAGAGAGGGAGAGAGGAGATATAAAGAACCTGCCACAGAGGCAGGCTCAGGGAGGGTGTAGGGAATTAGGGGACATTAGTGGTGGGAAATGGGCACTGGTGGAGGGATGGGTGCTATAACACTGTATGAATGAAAACCAAACATGAACATCTTTGTAACTGCATATTTCATGGTGGTATAATAAAATATTACAAAAAAAAGAAATGATCTTTCTTGGCCTGACAGGTCAAGAAGAATCTCCAAGTTGAATAGTCCAGTGTTTATTGAGACTTGGCTGGATTTGCTCTGCATTGATGTGAATAAACCTTGCAAAGAATTTCTTTAAGGATGAAAAAGACAGATATAGAATGAACACATTCATTTGTGGGATATTTAAAAAAATAGTATGAGACAACTCTCCAAAGCCAGGCAGAACTGCCCAGGAGGACTTGTCAAAGGTTGGATTCTACCACAAATGTGCGTGGGGCAGAGGCTACATAAGACAGAGAAGGGACGAGTTTGACAATAATAGTTGGAAATAGTGACACTAGACTAGAACTGAATAATGAAAAAAGTGAATGAATATACATGATAACCCTTTAGTTTATTGATTTGCAAAATACAATGCACAAAAGGAGAGAGAAAGTGTGTATGTGTGTGTGTGTGTGTGTGTGGAGAGAGAGAGAGAGAGAGAAGTGTTGGGTATAGAATGAGGTTATAGGGGGTGGGTGGCAGGCAAAAGGGGCAAATTGATGGTGGGAAATATGCACTGATGGAGAGATGGGTGTTGGAATACTCTATGACCGAAACCCAATCATTAACAGCTTTGTAATGGTCTATTGCATGGTGATTCAATTAAATAGATAGATGGATGGACTGACGGATGGATAAATAAAAAGAATTTCTTTAAAGAATACATCTACCACGTAAAAATGTAGTTATTTGTGACAATGACCCAAGAACAAAATTCAGGTTGAATATTAATAAGTATTTACATAAAATTATATCAAATTAAACATTAATAAGTGTGTTCTCAAGTACCTGTAAAATCCCATCGAATATACTTGGGAACCTAAAATGCAATCCTACCCTAAAATGACACTTTGCAACATAAAATTATTTGTTTGAATCTAAACTTGGTTTGCACTTCACGGATCTCGGAGTATAAAGTATTAGAATAAAGGCATGTGGTGCCAATGCTCTTCCTCCCCCCCCCCCATTATTTGCTTTATTCCGAAGAGGGGCTTCCTATATAGTATAATACAGTATCTCTATCTTTCAAGGGCATACCTAGGGTTTGGGGGGAACCACACAGTTCTGGGGTCTCCAACATGCGAAGCAAATGCTCCAGCCCTTCAGCCTTCTCCCCAGTCTTTAAATCTGCTTTATTCTTTGCTACAGTCTGGAAAACAATGGGCTGTTTGCCATCCTAGCCCAAGACTCTTCACAATCTGATGGGAAGGCAGGCAGCAATAATGCTCTGACAAATGAAAGCAGTGTTTATTCACAAAGCCTGTTTCTGCATCAGAATTGTTTGGCAATAGTGTACTCCTTGGAAAGTCAACACGATTCATTGTTTAGGAAAACAACGTAATGTTCTGTTTTATTCCCAACACCTAACATTTCAAATGCATCTCTAAGGCACTGGTCTGGGTTGTCACAGGTTGGCAGTTCTTTTAAGTTCTAGACCAGGACCTGTTCTGCCTCCAGGATTTCATACATTGAAACAGTGGGTGCTTTCATCTGCATGTAAGTGGGGACAGAGTTTGGTCCATTTTGTAAGTGTATTTACTTGCTCCCTTAGCTGTCCTAGGGAGATAGAAACAACATATGATAATTGCTTTGGAATTGACAGCTCCAAACGTGGAAACAGAGAAAGGCAGAACAAAGCATCTTCAGAACCTTTAGATCAGAGCTGGTGCTGAAGAGGCTGTCAGCTCGACTCCAAGCACTTCCTCGCACCAACTCTTTGAAATAGTGCAATGAAGTCACAAGTTTCAAAGACGTGTAAATGAGAAAAAATATATATAATAAAAAATATATATTATATATATATATATATATATATATATATATATATATATATATATATATATATATATACAGTTGAAGCAAAGAAACCCAGCTGCTCACAAATAGGGTCTTGCTGGCTCTAAGCCAGTTCCTGGCTTTACTTTCATTGTGCATATATTAAGGTGCAAATGGCCTTTCCTCCCACTGACTCCTAAACATTTTAGCTCAATTAAAGGTACTTTGTCTTCCCTATTATGTATTAGATTTTAAAGTTATTAACAGAGATATACGTTGCTCAAATCCAAAACTTCACCTTTGCTTCACAAGATTTCTTAAAAGAAAATAGAGGTTGTCGGACTGGCATTTAGACTCAGGATCACTGGGAGTCAAATAGACATGGTCCCTGGAAGCATTTATAATCCAGACATTCAGACTGCCCCCAAATTGCTCTCAAATGAGCCAATTGCCTAGATAATGAATAATTTTTAGTTCATTTCTAGAAAACAAACCACCACATTCTCTACTTCTAGTAAATCTAAAAGTGAGATTAGTTAGATTTGAAACTTGGACAAATTGGGAGGTCCTGGAAATTGCATCAGATAATTTTTAAGTATTTTATTATACCACCGTAAGATATACAAATAAAAAGGTATACAATTAAAAAGTTCATATTTGGGTTTTGGTCATACAGTGTTCCAGCACCCATCCCTCCACCAGTGCCCATCCCCCACCACCAATGTCCCCGGTTCCCTCCCCCCTTCCCCAGCCCACCTCCATGGCAGGTTCTTTATTTCTTTCCCTCTCTCTCTCTTTCTCTTTTCCTTCCCTTCCAGACTATGGATTACAGAACATACATTAAAAGGTTGTCATGTGTATCCTTTTGCCTCTATTTAATGCTCAGTTCTAGGTTGGCATTAGTACCCTCGACAATTATTAGCACCCTGTTCCGTTTTCTGTCTTACCTAACCTCTGACTCCCACATGTTTGTGATAATTTCCACCTTTGACAAGACCTCCCGATATATGTTTCACTTGACCTTGGATATTGGTATCATAATATGTACATATATATTTATGCCATGCAAATAAATGCAGTCATTCTGTATCTGTCTCTCTCCTTCTGGCTAATTTCGCTCAACATAATCTTCTCCATGTCCATCCATTTATAGGCAAATTTTTATAACTTCATTTTTCTTAACAGCTGCATAGTATTCCATTGTGTAGATGTACCAAAGCTTCTTTATCCAGTCATCGATTTTCGGGCACTCTGGTTGCTTCCAGATTCTGCATCAGATAATTTAACCATGTTACAAGTCAATAATTCCTCTTTGAGACAGGTTATATTGAGGACCTAAAAATAATCCACTGCTCTATAATGAAAATTGCAATTAGAACGCCAGGATCAAATTTTTATTTTGCTGTTGAATGTAATCTTGAGACTCAACCTTTATCTTCCCTTTAAAGAGAACAGAGTTGTTTGTTTACAAAAAAAAAAAAAAAAGCAGAAGTGTGCTGGACACACAGAAGTGGCTCAGCAGAAGAATGTGTCTCCCATCTGTGAGGCCCTGGGTTTCTCTCCTAACATCACCATCCAAGTAATAGCAAACAAACACAAATTCCTGGCCCTTCTCTTTCCCTGAGCAGAATACTTACTGTCTCCTACTTCGGGAAACAAATAAGAAGGAGAGTGTGATTTTTCTTTCATTACAGACAGCAGCATCAACGCTGTCCAATCAATGCATGTTGGGGAATTCAACCAGAAACTTGTGGAAGCCAGCACCCAATTTAAAAAAGAAGCAAGGAAAAGGCACCATCGATGTTTGGTGGTTGTTTGATGATGGAGGTAAAATAAATTCCAGAATAGACACTGGGGAGCAGAGTTTCTATGTTGATAAATTGAACAAGCTGCATGGGAAGGTATCTTAAAACGATACTGGTTAAAGAATGATGTTTCCGCATTCTCTAAAGATTTTAAATTATTGAAGAGCTATGAATGTGGGAATGAATACAGATATAAATTTATTCTTTCCCTTTCAGTTATATTTACTCATCTTCTCTGTCATCATTTGCTCCTATTTTTAGGGTTAACCCTTCTCATTCCCTATATCTTGACTCTCCGGAAAAAATGGAAAGATTGTAAGTTAAGAATCTATGTTGGAGGGAAGATAAATCGCATTGAAGAAGAAAAAATTACGTAAGTCACATCACTCAGTCATAAGGAATTTGGAGATATTTGCTCCTATGCTTTTATGTTAAGAACATTAGGTATCTTTGAAGTACAATGGATTTATAGGTCCATAAATTATCTTATGTAATTTTTTCTCATCATAGTCTCCAAGTCCTTTTATAAATGCTTAAAAAAGGAATTGGGAGACCTGGAATATTTCTCAGAGCACTGCAGTGCATGCTTTGCATGAGGGAGCTACTGCTCTCACCCCCAAAACCCCAAGAACCCCAGCACACTGAAAACAGTGTCCACCACCACCAAAATAAGGAATTTGGAAGACTGGGGAGAAAGCACAGTGGGTAAGTTCTTGCCTTGCATAGAGCTAACCCATATTTGATCCTCGGCACCACATATGGACCCCTAAGCACCGCCAGGAATGATCCCTAAGCCCATAACCAGAAGCAAGGCCTGGTGTGACCTTGTGTGACCTCCAAAGCTTTCAAGGTAATTTGGCACAGAAGCTTCACCTCCTGTTTTGAATGAGAATGTCATTATATTATGTTATGTTAATATTGTTCTGACTCATAAATATATCCCCCAAAGTAGATAGGAATTGGGATCCAAGAGTTTCTTTGGGGAGGTTCCAAACCTGTCAATTCCAGCTGTTCTCAGTATACTGAAGAGAGAGCAGATGGGTCTCACCTGTCCTGGTCACCTGTCCTGGTCACCTGTCCTGGTCCCCCTGCCATCACAGAGCAGCAGCGTTTAACCATCAGCTGAAGCTGGGTCCCGGGTTTTCATTTGTAGCATGAAAGAATTTACACAAATAACTATTGAGAAACTCCTTGTTAAGGAAATAAAATTAAGAAGTCTTCATTCCAATGAGATATTGGGATAACAGCATCCCAAGCAAGTGTCCTGTCCAGAGGGTGTTGTGACAAGCTGGAATTTCACCTTAGGCAGCTAGTCCCATACAGATGACCGAGTTCCTGACCCCTGTCTTGGAACTGCTACTTCCAGACTCCCAAAATATCGATGAGCTCTTGGGGGCTGGAGCAATAGTACAGTGGGTAGGGCATTTGCCTGTATGAGGCCAACCTGGGTTCCCATATCCCGGCATCCCATATGATCCCCTGAGCACCACCAGGAGTACAGAACCAGGAGTAACTCCTAAGCATCATCAGTGTGACCCAAAGAGCCAACAAAAGAATCAAAAAAAGAATCAGACTCTTATTCATTCAGAAATGTTCCTATTTCATCCCCCTGAGGGAATGCATATAGATCCGTACTGATATTTCATTAATATTATTTTTTAATTTTAAGGATGAATTTTTTTGGGGGATGCATACCCAGAAATACTCAATGGTTACTCCTGGCTCTGCACTTAGGAATTACTCTTGGTGGGGCTTGGGGAACCATATGGGATGTTGGGAATTAAACCTAAGTTGGCCATGTGCAAGGTAAATGTCCTACCTGTTGTGCTATTGCTCTGGCCCTAACATTTCATTAATTTTAAAAGCAGGCATATTAAAATAGAAACTAGCATAATGTCTGTAATAATTATTTTCTTAACGCCTCCAGTATTCTATGGGGATAATTAATGACATTTGAGAACAGTCAGTAGATTAAATCTGTGTGTGTGGCTTAACCTTTTCTGACATGGCCCCTTCCAACCTCATTTCCTTCCTGCATCCCCTCCCCATTTATGTGATTTTCACCTGACCTGCTTGGGATATTCTGGGGATCCACAGGGAGCCATATGGCTTCCAGCTGAGAAACTCTGGATTAGATTACAGTATGGCATTAACATTAAACTTCCTGATTTCAAAGACTGTACTCAGGTTATATAAGGAATTTCTTGTATTCAGAAATGCTCCTTGGGCCAGTGGCTCAATGAATAACATTTCTCATTCATTGAGAAATGGATAGCAATTCTCAGTGAATCAGAAATGCTCATTGAAGCATTTAGAGGTAGAGAGGGCTGGTATCTGCAAGTATAGCAGCTATATGTAAAACGTTATGTAAAGCATAAAACAGTATGGTAGCTAGATATAAAACAAGGAAGCTAGCATAAAAGAAAGAAACAGTTAAGATAGAAATCAATGTGAACATATACAAAAAGAGCAAGATCAATCCCATGAGGCAAAATGCAAACTTTGGGTAAATCTTCATATATTTCCATGGAAATTTTCTATAACTTTAAAAACATATAAAAAATGTTCAAGTGCCAGAAGAGAACCCACTGTATTATGACATAATTGTTATAATTATTGTTTTCATATAAACTAAACTAACAGTTATTAGTTTATTAGTAACTGTGAAAGTTATCAGCAAGATAATTGTAAAAACTACAAAACTTTTCTTTATTATTGTTTCAAATGCTGAGAAGTGTGGACAGCTCTCCATTACCTTCCCTGAAAGAGAACACAAAAAACAGGATCTGCTCTTTTTCCAGGGTCTGGACCAGCAGTCATTTCTCTTTGCCTCCTAGAATGACTGAGTTCACATTTAATGTGGCTTTCAAGTACTAAAATGAAAATCCAACACTAACCAACACCTCCGTCTAAAGACAAAACCAAAATAAGACTCAGTTGCTTTGGCTATCTCAAGCACAAACATTTCTGAAAACAGTTCAATAAGCAATGACAAAGTATTTCTTGTCTTTTCAGAATGGCTTCCCTTTTGAGCAAATTCAGAATAAAATTTGCGGACATCCATATCATTGGTGACATCAACATTAAGCCAAACAAAGAAAGGTATGAAACATTTTGTTTTTCATTGTTTATTGATAAAATTCTACACATTATCTTTTGTGTTGATTATGAAAAAATAAAAAACATGATGTATGTGCTGCAGTGACTTCATCATAGGATATAGTGAAAAGAACATCAAAAAAATCCTAACACATGAGTATCCAGTAAGTTCTAAGAGGTGGAAGATGGGAGTGTGGGAAGGAAGAGAAGAGTTGAGATTCTGGCAGTTCAGCATTTTTTTGAATTCCCTTCTGGTCTGAAGTCTCCGTGGTGGTCATAGTGTGAGGAGCACCAGGACAGCTGATTCTGTCTGGAGGAATAGAGGTGTGTTGTGTTTTTATCAGTTAAGGTCATTGCTAGGAACTCCTGAGTAGGAACCTGGATGAAGAAAATATGGAATAGTTTGCGTCTCCTTGATGCAAATACTGAACCCCACCCCACACACACACCACCACTTCAGCTGGATGATGCCGAGGACTAAAAACACAGAGCTTCTTAACTTAGTCCCAAATCCTCCTGGCTGTGACCTCTGGATTGGGTTGGATGCATGTGATTTGTGCGCAGTGCAGCTGAGAGTGAGAGTAAAGACGACCACCAAGGTCTCAGGAGGGTCCTTGCCTGCCTGCTGGCACTCTTCTCGTTTCTCTTGGCTCTTTTCCCTCCTTCTTGCAGCAGTTGATAAATTGCAATTCCACATTCCCCAAGACTTCTCGCCACTCTTGTTTCTTTGGTTCATTGTTTTCCTATATGAACCAAACAGAGAACAGAAAATGATTTCAATTTCAAATTGCATTCTTATTGATCAAGCAATAAACTTTTGACCTTCATGTTATTTGAGGGTATTTGTGAATCTTCCAAGGCTACAGATCACTTTAAAGGGCGTTATGAAACCCCTTCCCTGTGTTAACAGAGCTAAAATCTATGGGGTTGACTAGAGTTGTTATTGTGTATCAAATGGACCAGTAATACCTTGTGCTTCAATAAATCTGTAGCCATCAATACGTAAGAAAAAATTAAGTACAGATTTATAATTTTCTTTGGTAAATGGAATTAGCATTTTTACATTAACTAAATTCTCATACAGTAACCTCTGGTAGCTGTCAGCATTTTAAAGTTGACTCTTTCAACCCCCTCCACCTCATTTAAAGACTTTAAATCCTCAGTTATTACCTTTTGTTATTATTTCAGGAAACTAGTCAAACAGGCTCACTGTACCACCCTAAATGGTGGAAACAAATTTTCTTTCCTAACATCAGGGACCTTGGGGACCTCAGTCCCTCTTGATCACCTTACCTGTGGCTTATAACCCTCCGGGGTTCTGCAAATACAGACCCTTTGCTGATATTAAAGGGTAGACCTGCTGTCCCTTACTGACTTTCCGTAAGCCCTGACTCAATGCTGGGAACCAGTTCATTCTCTCCTTCTTGTAGCCAAATTTTTCTTGCTGCTGTCTGTCTTACAGCTGCTAAGGTCTATCTGTGCTACTGATTCATGTGTCTGGTTTTCTCTCCCAAGTTCATGTTTCTCTTCCTCTCTTCATGTTAGTCTCTGCCCAGCTGCCACCATCACCCCTGGCGAACCCAGCTCTGCTTTTTGATTCCCAGGGATGAGGATGTATTTTTCATTCCCACAAGCCATGTCTCCTCATTCTTTGACCACTTGTCAGAGTTCAGAACTTTTCATCATACTGCCCTGGATCTAGTTTTCTCTTAACACAGTACAAATTCCATGCACAAGAGCAAGAAACACAGGGTTGAAGCAATAGTATAGTGGATAAGGCACCTGTCTTGCACACCACTGACCAGAGTTCAATTCCTGGCACCCCAGATGATCTCCCAAGCCCTCCAGGAATGATCCCTAAGTGCAAATCCAAGACTGAGCCCGGAGCATCATTGGGTATAGCTCCAAACAAAACATAACAAAACAAGAGCAAGAAACATGACTAGGTCTTTTCACATGTGTCTTATCACTGAAATTTGATTTTAGACATTTACTGTAATATATCTCACAAAGCCTTATCATCTTGCAATTAAAATATCTCATTCCTTTGTCTGAGACTCTCAGACATGGGGGCAGAGCTGCTACTTGCTCTCCCTCTGCCCAGCTGCTCATGAGGCGCCCGGGAGGCATGGCGGGTTCTAGCCCTGGCCTGCCACCCCAGCAGAGCCTCACAACAAGCCAGACAACGCCCCCTACTCCATGGGGCCCGCCATTTTCCACATCCGACTTCCGTCTCGCCACAACTCCACCCAGCAGACCAGACTATCACAGCCCGGATCATGACACCCACCCTGCAGTAGTTTTTTTTTTTTCAATCCGCCCAGGTATGCTGAACCAGGGACTCTCAGACATGGGGCAGAGCTGCTACTTGCTCTCCCTGTGCCCAGCCGCTCATGAGGCACCCGGGAGGCATGGCAGGTTCTAACCCTGGCCTGCCACCCCAGCAGAGCCTCACAACAAGCCAGACGACCGCCCCTACTCCATCGGGGCCACCATTTTCCACATCCGACTTCCCTCTCATCACAACTCCACCCAGCAGACCAGACTATCATAGCCTGGCCTGCACGGCTGATAGCGGCCGTGCAGTTCATCAATAAATGCTTTATTTAGGTGACTACAACAGTATGCCACCCGCACGGCAAGCCTGGCAAGCTGCTCGTGTAGTATTTGATATGCCAAATACCAGTAACATTTATATGAGGTCTTTCCCGTTACCTAATATAATGGTTTGAGGCTCTTTATGTTCCTGGAGCAAGCGGATGCCTTTGGGTTCTCCTAGCAGGAGACATTTCGGGAAAGGATTCAGCACAATCGACCATATCCACACAGTAACCAAGCTCATTGAGGTTTGTAGGGAGTACAAGATGCCACTCTGTCTCACGTTCATTGATTTACAGAAAGCCTTTGATTCTGTGGAGACTGAAGCAGTCATCGAAGCCCTAGTCAAATAGGGGTGTTCAAACCCAATACATCAAGATCCTTCGTGAGCTCTATTACGGATTCACCACCAGGATCTCACCATTCTACAAAGAAGTGATCATTGATGTCAAAAGAGGGGTTCGACAGGGTGATACCATCTCACCAAAACTCTTCAGTGCCACCCTCGAGAACATCATGAGACAATTAGAATGGGAAGGAATGGGAGTGAAGATAGATGGTCGGCAACTACACCACCTCCGCTGCCGCTGATGACATCGTTCTAATAACACCAAACATTAGCCAAGCGGCACAAATGCTGGCTGACTTTGACCGAGAATGTGGAAAGGTAGGTCTACAGCTGAATCTGAAGAAAACTATGTTCATGAGAAATGAACTAGTTCCAGAGGCCCCATTCACTCTCAATGGAACAAACATCTCTGAATGCAGCAGTTATGTGTACCTAGGTCGAGAAGTCAACATGATGAACGACCTAAAACGTGAGCTGCGCAGGAGGAAGAGAGATGGCATGGAATGCCTTCAAAGGCATCGAAGAAATAGCTAAAAAAGGACAAAAAACCTCCGGCTCCGGGCACAGCTCTTCGACTCCACCATTCTCCCTGCATTAACATACGCCTCAGAGACCTGGGCCCTACGAAAGCAGGATGAGAATGCTATTCGGGTCTCCCAGAGAGGCATCGAAAGAGCTATGCTTGGAATATCACGTCTCACTCAAGTGAGAGAAGGAATCCGGAGTTCTGACCTCCGTCGCTACTCCAGAATCAGGGACGCTGTCTCGTTTGCCAAGGCATCGAAAATCAGATGGGCTGGACATGTAATGCGATTTGGAGACAACCGCTGGACTAGAGCCGTTACCGACTGGATCCCACGGGATGTCAAAAGATCACGTGGCCGCCCACCTACAAGATGGTCAGACTTCCTTGTTAAGACCCTGAAGGAACGGTTTGAGGCTCTTCATATTCCTGAATCAACCAGATGCCATTGGGCTACATTGGCACGTGATAGGGTCCAATAGAAATGTTACTGGCGCCCGCTCGAGCAAATCGATGAATAACGGGATTCAAGTGATCAAGTGATCAAGTGAAGCAGGAGACAGGACATATGGAGATATTACTGGTGCCCACTCTAGCAAATAGATGATTAATGGGAAGATAGTGATAGTGATAGTGATTCCTTTTATAAAGAAAGGGAAAAGAAAGGACTAAGACCAGAGACGGGGCTCAAGTGATGAAGCCCCTTCCTCATATGTATGTTGTGTTCATTCCTGTCTGGCTCCCCTCTCTCACCACTACTGCCGGCTGTGGCCCCAACAACAACCACTGAGAGAGCATATTACTTTCATAATTCTGGACATTTTTCTCTCTGATAATTCAAGACCATGTGGAAGGTATCACTGTATCACTGTCTTCCCGTTCATCATGGATTTGCTCGAGCAGACACCAGTAACATCTCCATATGTCCTGTTCATGCAAGTAGAGCCCAAGGGCACCTGCTTACTCCAGGAACATAAAGAGCCTCAAACCATTCCATCAGGTCATGGGAATGAGGTCTATAATTGTTACTGGTATTTGGCATATCAAATACAACACGTATTGATATAAGAGCTTGCCAGGATCTGCCGTGTGGATAGCATACTCATCTCTAAATCCAGCATTTATTGATGAACCGCGTGGCTGCTTGCGGCCACGTGAGCAGGGCTGTGATAGACTGGTCTGCTGGGTGGAGTTCTGATGAGGGGGAAGTCCGAATTTGGAAAATGGAGGCCTTCATGGAGCGGGGGTCGTTGGCTTGTTGCGAGGCTCTACTGGGGTTGCAGGCCAGGGCTAGAACCCGCCTTCCCTCCCAGGCACCTCATGACCAGCTGGGCACAGGGAGAACCAGTAGCAGCTCTGCCCCATGTCTGTGAGTCTCTCATGTGGAAGGTATAGAAAGATAAATTCATTCCTACTGTAGTAAAAGAATCCTTGCACACATTCTGGTATGAAGATGAAGGCCCCTTGAGGGAAGTGACGCCAGCTCTTTCTGCTGGCATAGCACATCTGAGAAGAGTCAGATCTGACGCTGACCAACTCGAGTAAGCAAGGGCAACTGGGAAGTGCCCGTAGTCTTGGAGTTTGTCTCTCCGATGACAGTTAATGCATATGGCTCCTTTGAGGTCATTTTTAAAAGCATCTCCTCAGTCAGAGGAATAATTCTTCCTGGATGGAGCTTCCAGGATTTTAGCTCCTTCAGGGGCCTTCTTGACCAAGCTGTCCAGGCCTACCATTCTAATCATTGCTCTTTCCTGGTCACTAGGTCACACACACTGTCAAAAAATAGTTGGTCTGTGATTTCCATGTTGGAAGCTAATGTTGAGTGCCCTTAAAGTGTCTTTAGTAAAGCTTTCAGCTACCAGTAAAGTATCAGTTATGTCTTGGTAAAGCCTTTATCACATATACATTATCTATAAATATGGTAGGGCAAGGGTGAGGGGAGAACAAAAGCAAAATTAATGAGAAAATAATTGATCTCAGAGAAACTAAAATACTCTCCTGGTTAAACTTATTTTTAATTGTATAGACTGAATTCAAGTCGTAGACCAAAATGATAATCATCTTTATACAGAAATAAAAGATAAACTAGAGGCAATGAACTAGATAATTTTGTTTTGAGATGTTAGAATAGTTACAAAACAACTGGCATGTTATTTTGAAAGAAGAGATTTTATATGAACTTAGAGGAAATTTTTTCAACAATTAAGAATATTTCAATGTGATAAACTAGGATGGGAAAAGCAGAAAAACTATGTTTTCTTTTAATTCAATTAATTCTCATTTACATATACTAGCATGTAATGCTTGGCCTATTCTAGCACTGATTTAAAAATACTGGTTTAAAAATTTATACTTAGGCCCATAAATGTATATATAGCAAACCACAAAGTTTGAGAGAGAGAGAGAGAGAGAGAGAGAAGGAAAGGAAAAGTGCCTGCTCTAAGGCGGACTGTGGGGAGGAAATTGGGGACATTGGTGGTGGGAAATGGGCACTGGTGGAGGGATGGATGCTGGAACACTGTATGACTGAAACCCAATCATGAACAGCTTTGTAATTTTATATCTCACAGTGTTATAATAAAATAAAAAATTTAAAAAAAATAAAATTTATACTTAGGAACTGGCAAGTTAATACAGTATTATGGCACATGTCTTTGTGCAGTTCGCCCTGGTTCTATCCCCTGCTTCACACGGTCCCCTGAGCATCACCAGATACAGAGCTGGGCTTCCTGAACAGTGCTAGAGTGGCCCTGGAATCCTTCGCACCATGGGAGCAAGTGGCACCACATTCTGGAGGCCTCACATTGAACTTCTGGCCCAATTGACTGAGAATTGCTGGGAGGATTTGCAAGGCCTCCTGAGCACCGTCTGGGAAATCCCACCCCTACCAAAAAGGGAGAGATATTTAGTGAAAATCAAACTAGAAATAATTTTTATTGTTTTTGTTTGGGGGCACACCTGGCAATGTTCAGGGGTTACTCCTGTCTCTGCATTCATAAATCACTCCTAGCAGTGTTTGGGGGACCACAGAGGATGCTGGGGATTGAATCAGGCTGGCCACATGCAAGGCAAGTGCCTTATCTACTGTACTGTCTCTCTAGCCCCCATAGTAGAAGTCATGATCTATCTTTAGGCTCCCCAGCTAGGAAACTGAAAAATGGCTAGCTCAACACTGAGCCTTAAAAAAATCAGAGATAAAGAAATCAAAGATGAACACAGGCAAGACTCTGTGAGGGTTCAGAAAAATTAAGAGGGCCAACTCACTATAACTACTGTATTATAATCCACTTGGTATGTTTCATTTGCAAGTAAAAAAGTGATTTCAGTAATAAAAATTATTGTCAAACATAACTGATAAACCGAAATATATTTTGGCTTTCAAACAAAGCTTGATTTAGAAGGCTAATTTTATAATCAAGAACTGATTCTTTTCCATTTTCTCTATTCTGCTTTTCATTGCAAAATCATCAATCCAAGTTGACTTGGCTTATAAAAACCAGAGCATTGCCAATAGCAAGCTGGACGTATCTGCTCCTTCTTAGCAAAGGGGGAAAATTTGTCTCTTTCCCATCACTGAGCTCAATTCCTCAGCTCCTTTCAGTTTGTACCAAACTAAGTCACTGACTGAGAAATCACTGAACCACTTGGTGGTCAGTAGAATTTTCAGACCTATTGGCAGGTTTCTCTTGGATTAGTGCCCATCATGACCAATGACTCTGGCTGCAGGAATTTAATAATGCTAGTTGACTGATGTCAGATATAGAGCTGTTCCCATCCAACCACTGATATGGGGCATAGAGCATAATCTGGTGGCTGAGGGATCAGGCAGCAACCTCTACTCACTAATCTCAGTCCCATGACTATTCAGTAAAATAAAGGTCTCTTTTAAAGGACATGGCACACTTTTCAGAGTAACATTCTTCTAATAGTCACAATGACCTTACGCCAGCCCTGTCACTACCCTCCTTTGGAGGATGCTCACTCCTCCAAACAGCCATCATTTCCCTCTTGGGGAAATGATGGAAAATCAAGGAAAATTATGGAAAATCATGGAAGAACTAGAGCAAAAATCCAGGGTTTTCTCCCCTAAACCAGTGTCTTTCCATTGCATGGATTCTGGCCAGCAGTTTCTGGCAGCATAGTAATGTTGAAAAAGTAACAAGAACAAATATCATGAGATTGAACAAACAGTAGTTGAATGAGCCCAATTCCTTTCCTGATATTCCCTGTCATTCTGAATGTATTAATACAAAGGAAATCCACTGCATTTCCTCTTTTTAATCCCATGACAAAGGAGCACTGGTGAGGACACCTTAGTCCTTGGTAATCTCTGACTTCAGTCTGCAAATCCTAAACCAGGATACCTGATGTCATCATTAAACTCATCACCTCGAATTTTCATACCCTAATCTAACAGCACATTAATTCTAATTATCCCTCATTTCAAACTTACTAAATTATCGGTGAGTTGCAGTATATAGAGTCAAAGAAAATTGCTTGAATTTGAGATCAGCTTGTTGTATCATACTGAAAATATCTAGTTTGTTCTGTACTCTCATTTAGGAAGTAAATCTTTTTTTTTTTTTTAAGTATTTTATTATACCACCGTGAGATATACAAATAAAAAGATATACAATTAAAAAGTTCATGTTTGGGTTTTGGTCATACAGTGTTTCAGCACCCGTCCCTCCACCAGTGCCCATCTCCCCACCACCAACATCCCCGGTTCCCTCCCCCCTTCCCCAGCCCTGCTCCATGGCAGGTTCTTTATTTCTTTCCCTTTCTCTCTCTTTCTCTTTTCCTTCCCTTCCAGTCTATGGATTACAGAACATACATTAAAAGGTTGTCATTTGTATCCTTTTGCCTCTATTTAATGCTCAGTTCTAGGTTGGCATTAGTACCCTCGACTATTGTTAGCCCCCTGTTCCATTTTCTGTCTTACCTAAACTCTGACTCCCCACACGTTTGTGATAATCTCCACCTTTGACAAGACCTCCTGATATATGTTTCACTTGACCTTGGATATTGGTATCATAATATGTACATATATATTTATGCCATGCAAATAAATGCAGTCATTCTGTATCTGTCTCTCTCCTTCTGGCTAATTTCACTCAACATAATCTTCTCCATGTCCATCCATTTATAGGCAAATTTTATAACTTCATTTTTCCTAACAGCTGCATAGTATTCCATTGTGTAGATGTACCAAAGCTTCTTTATCCAGTCATCGATTTTCGGGCACTCTGGTTGCTTCCAGATTCTGGCTATTGTGAATAATGCTGCTATGAACATAAAAGTAGGGATGGTGTTTCCGCTGCGTATTTTTGGTTTCCCAGAGTAGATTCCCAGGAGTGGTATGGCTGGGTCAAATGGGAGTTCAATTTCTAGTCTTTGGAGGAAAGTCCATATTGTTTTCCAGAAAGGCTGTATCAGCCGGCATTCCCACCAACAATGAATGAGTGTCCCCTTTTCCCCACATCCACGCCAGCACTTGTTGTTCTTGCTCTTTGAATATGTGCCAGTCTCTGTGGTGTAAAGTGGTATCTCATTGTTGTTTTGATTTGCATCTCTCTGATGATTAGTGATGATGAGCATTTTTTCATATGTTTTTTGGCCATTCGAATTTCTTCCTTGCTGAAGTTTCTGTTCATTTCTTGTCCCCATTTTTTGATGGGGTTGTTTGTTTTCTTCTTGTAAAGTTCTACCAGTGCCTGATATATCCTGGATATTAACCCCTTATCAGATGGGTATTGGGTGAATATTCTTTCCCATTCTGTGGACTGCTTTTGTATCTTAGTCACTGTTTCTTTTGAGGTGCAGAAGCTTTTCAGTTTCATGTAGTCCCATATGTTTATCTTTTCTTCTAGTTGCTTTGTTAGTGATGTTTCACCCTTGAAGATGCCTTTAGCTTCAATGTCGTGGAGGGTTTTTCCTATATTTTCTTCAATGTACTTTATGGATTCAAGTCTGATATTGAGATCTTTAGTCCATTTTGATCTGATTTTTGTGCATGGTGTTAGACACAGGTCCAAATTCATTTTTTTACACGTTGCTGCCCAGTTTTCCCAACACCACTTGTTGAAGAGGCTTTCCTTACTCCATTTTAGACTCGTTGCACCTTTATCAAAGATTAAATGATCATGTGTTTGAGGTTGGGTGTCAGGATACTCTATTCTATTCCATAGGTCCACAGGTCTGTTTTTATTCCAATACCATGCTGTTTTAATTACTACTGCCTTGTAGTACAGTTTGAAGTTGGGAAAGGTGATGCCTCCCATCTTCTTTTTCCCGAGGATTGCTTTAGCTATCCTTGGGGGGTTTATTGTTCCATACAAATTTCAGGAGCGTTTGGTCAATTTCTTTGAAGAATGTCATCGGTATCCTTATAGGGACTGCATTGAATCTGTACAGAGCTCTAGGGAGTATTACCATTTTGACAATGTTGATTCTCCCCATCCATGAACAGGGAATGTGTTTCCATTTCCTTGTGTCCTCTTTTATCTCTTGGAGCAGTGTCTTGTAGTTTTCTTTGTACAGGTCCTTTACATACTTGGGTAAGTTGATTCCTAGGTATTTGATTTTCTGTGGCACAATTGTGAATGGAATTGTTTAGGAAGTAAATCTTAAGAGTCCTTTTTTCCTGTGATGAGGTTGAGCATCCACACCTTACAGTACTCAGGAGAAATTCTGTGGAAGAATTAAACCCACTTGGCTTCTAAAGCCAGAGCATTGCCAATAGTAAGCAATGCAGTAGAGGGCTTGCACATATACTCTACCACTGAACCCCATATCTAGAATTTTGCTTTGTTTTGAGACTAGATCTGGCAGTGATAAGGACTACTCCAGACTCTACGGTCAAGAATAACCCTTGGCACTGCTCAGGGACCAAATGTGGTGCTGAATTTTTAAACCAGGGTTGACTACATGCAATACAAGTGTCTTCACCCCTGTACTATCTCCCGCCCCTGAACCTCAGACCTAGAGATTAAAGACCCTTCTGAAAGTCTTAAGAACAACTAGATTCTAATGAAAGACAAATTTCCAATATTTAAAGAAAAGGTCCAAATTTCTGAGATATTGCTCTTGTTTACTACTCAATGGTTTCTACTGGATTGCTCTAAAGTGGCCTTGGATTTTTGTCTGATAAAAAAATTTAGCAGTATCATAACTTACAATAGTGATATTCATATTCTAGGCTTTGTTATGTTTGGTTGGATTTTGGTTTGGGGATCATACCTGACTGGGCCCAGAGGTTATTCCTGGTCCTGCCCTCAAGAATGACTCCTGATAGTTGCTTGGGGAAACCATATGGGATACCGTGGATCAAAACTGAGCTGGCCATGTACAAGGCAAGCAGCCTACCCACTGTACTATCACTCCAGCCCCAATGTGTTCAGACATAAATTGCTATGACACACAACCGGAGTGCCAAAATCTCTCCAGCATTGCTCCTAGATCCCATCTTGTTATTAATTTGTACAATTGTAATTTGCATTTTAATTAGAATTTTAAATTATATTTTAGACTACATGGTTGCAGTAGTGTTAACATTTACAGTTTTGATGTACAAAGTTAGTGCACCTTTACCATCATTGCAAGTGCCCCTAGACCCTCTACCACAGTCCTTATGTTACTATAGTCAATCTCTTAATTCTCCTCACAACTCCCCACATTGCTTGGCAACCTGAGTTTTGTAATAGAATAAAATTGCCTCTAATTTTTAGGATGTTAAAACATTTATTTTTATTCATTTCTCTTTTTTTGTGGGGTCTTGGTTTGGGTCATAGCTAGTGGTGGTTGGTGGCCACTCCCAGTGCTCATTCTCAGTGTTCACAGGATGTGGCCATTCCTCTGTATTCAGAGATCACTCCAAGTGGTACTCAGAGGACCATGCAGTGTTAAGGGTTGAACCTAGGCCTCTTGCATGCAAAGCATGTGCTCTAGCGCATTGATCCATCTCTCCCAAGCCTGTTCTTTACCCAAAAGTACATGGACAATAGCCATTTGGAAATCTTACTACACTATTTGCAGAAAACATCTAAATTATTTTCTAGCTATTAAACTTGTGGGAATGCTTGTTCTCCTATCTGCCAAGGAACTCCTGCCATGTGTGGGAGTTGTTATGTGGACCAAAGGTGAGAAGGATGGCTTCTCTCCAACTCCCAAAGTGCCTGTTTCATCTCCTACATTAATTTATGAATGTCTTATAAAGACTGGACATTGGATGCAAGCTCAATTCAACAGATAGAAATTCATTTATGGGCTAAAGTGTTTACTTCTCAACTGAGTCTTTGGCAATACTATGTAGAAAAATGTATTTCTAGGAAAATTAGTCTATGCGTTGTTAAAGACATAGGTAGGCTTTAAAGACTGGTAGGCTAACAAGACTTCAGATATGTTAAGCCCTTCCTTGGACATGGAGGCAGGGCTGTCACCCTGGTTTTACTTAATTCCCTGCAAAGATAATCCTTAAAAGATTTGCATGACATTCAGTTCTGATCCTGCAGCCAGCATATGATTCTCCAGACATACCTGGAGTATCTGTGAAATAATGAGTTAGTTTCCCACTGTGAGGCCTCCTTTATAATTCTAATTTCAGCTGGAAACTCTTTGAAGAGATGATTGAACCATATAGGCTCCATGAAAGCTGCAAAGATTTAACAACTGCTGAGAAATTAAAGAGAGAGACTCCGTGGAAAATTACAGATGCAGAACTGGAAACAGTGAAAGAAAAGGTAAGAACTTGTCTTCCTTAATTTTCACTTTGCTGACTAACTACTGAAAAAGAAAAGAGTGGTAGATTTCAGGATCAAGAAGTAATGAATCTATTATAGAATCTAATTATTCAAGATCTACAGTGTCTACATGTTCCAAAGGTTTCCCCATTATTTTACCAGGATATGAGAAGTTAGGATTTTTTTTTCATTTTTCCCTTAGGGGAACCTTCCCCATTAGTGTTCAAGGAATCTGGGGGGCCACTCCTTGTGGCAGCTGTGTGGCCAGGAGATTCGGAGCTTGCGCCCAGTGATGACATTGGACTCTGATTCTGGTCACTAGAGCTACATGCAGTGCTCAGATGGCTGTGCATTTCTGGGGAGGTAGCTCAGTCCCCCGCCCCCATGAAAAGCATGTGTTCTAAACATTTGTGCTACCTCCTAGGCTCCATTTTTCAATATAAAATCAATTTCTCTAAACTATGAAAAATAAAAATCAGGCTATTGATGCATATTGTGAAGTCTCCTTTTAAGTTTAATCTTATAGAATAGGAGACAGATCCATCAATCTAAAATAATTTAAATCAAGTCAACACATGTGCAAAGTAGATAAAGGTAGATTGACTTATAATTTGACACAATAATAAAGACTTTTAACCCAACAAAGGTAGCTATAAAATCTAACAAAGGGATCTGAGACAAGGTTAACTGAATAATAATATATGAAAGTTGGGTTGGGTACAAGTTTTAGGATGAATAGAAAAAATCTCTCAAATGAAAAGGGTTATCTGCCTGCGCTGAAGAAGGCATATTACTGAGGACAATGCAAAGTCCAGGGGCACAAGAATTAAGTAGAAAAACAAACATCTGAATCAGATTGGTCATGCAAGAGGGAGGACACAAGAACTACAAATTTTTAAGTAAACATCATTAGGGGCTTGAAGTTGGAATGAATTAGAAGAAATACTGAAAGTCTTTTAAATGTGGTGGGGAAACACTGAACTAAGAATTATAAAACTCTGCCTGATAAACTTCCCAGTTCTAACAAAGGCTTTCCCTTGTAATGGAGCAAATCACTTCTGAGCCTGGGTTTCTGAACCAGTGACATAGAATAATAAAGATTACTGTCATCTCTGGAAAGTAGCTAAAGTAGTGCCTTTCCAAGTGAATCTGGTGACTTTTTAACTTGAAACCAGTCTCCTGTGCAGATAAACTATTCAAAGAGCTTTCAAGATAATGTTCTTAGACTACCAATTTGGTAGCAAGCTTAGGCTAATGTTATTCCCCAGGATGCATCTTTCTCACCTTCCTTTAACTGTTAGATGCGAATTTTACTTGCTTGTCTCCCCTCCCCTTACCCCACACTTCAGACTAAAACTAAAGAAGTCCTTGAAGCACAGTGGCAGTTGGGTTTATTTGACCCATTCCTCACATTTCTCATGAGTTTCTTCCTAAAACACTGGTTACTTCCAACCCTGAATAAGGTAAAAAGGAGGTTTCAGGGTCGAGTGAGAAAATGAAAGTCAAGAAAGACACTTGCCTTGCATCACACACGCCCTGTCTCACATCCCCGACATCACACATGGTTCCCTAAGCACGACCAGGTGTGATCCCTGACAGAGAATCAGTAACAGACCGTGAGATCTCCAGGAGTGACCCCAAGATACTCCCACCCCTGCTAAAAAGGAGGCTTCTCTGTCTGTCCCTAATTTAAAATTCTGAAGAAAAATTCTCCTTAATAATTCTGGAAGCCCTGTCCTTAATAATTGTGCGTGATGTCCCTAGAGCTACCGCCAAGTCCGACTGAATGAACTCCTGCAGGAGCACTCCAGAGCTGCGAATCTCATTGTCCTGTAAGTACCACAATCTTCGTGCAGGCATGGCACTGGGGAATTGCAGGTAAACAGGCTATCGAAGTAAAAGGTCATGACTATTCAGGAAAAACATTTTTAGAAATGTGAAGCCTGAAGCACTTCAGATGGTGAAGGAAAATAAATGCCATCAATGGAGACCATAGGCTTCTGGGGGCACTTCTTCCCCATTTCAGGAGGCCCAACTAGAACTCTAGCTCCTCCTCCAGACCACACTCCAGAAAACTGTCCCTAGAATCCTCCACTAATAAGACTCACACAGTCCTCAGGCTACCAACCAGCCTGGAAAGATGCTTCCAGGAGGACGCCTACTCGATGTGAGCCTGAGGCACCATGCTAGGTGGAAAGACAAGGGTTCAGGGAAATGCAGTGGTTTTTCCCTTTCCACTCTAACACTGAAATGTTAGGGTGTTCACTGTCACTGTCTGTCTTCCCATTCATCATCGATTGGCTGGGGCAGGCACCAGTAACATCTCCATATGTCCTGTCTCATGCAAGTAGAGCCCAAGGGCACCTGCTTGCTCCAGGAACATAAAGAGCCTCAAACCATTCCATCAGGTCATGGGAATAAGGTCTATAATTGTTACTGGTATTTGGCATATCAAATATGACACGGGTAGCTTGCCAGGCTCTCCCGTGCAGGACCGGGGTCTTGGGAATTGGGGCGTGGCTGGAAAGGCGGCCGCCCCCTCGCCAGTCACGCAACGCACGTTCGTGGGGGAACCTGGTGCTAAACCATTCGTAGACGACCTGCTTCTGGGTCGGGGTTTCAGACATAGCAGAGCAGCTCCCTGGCTGCGATCTATTGAAAGTTAGGGTGTTAGCTCCAGGAAATACAAATGTCTGTTAACTTTACATTGATAGACAAAGATGAAGATTAACTGCTGTGTATAGAACTGTGGTCTGGGGCTGGGAGAGAGTGTGGCAGTGAGGGCACATGCCTCACATACACCCAAGTCAGGTTTGATTCCTGGTATCACATGACTCCCTGAGCATCATAGGGGCAACCCTGAAGGTCGCCTAGGGACAACTGGGTATGAATCTGAAGACCCCCCCCAATACCACTTGGGTATCCCCAGTGCCAGAGGGCTTCAGAAGCATATCCTCAGGTCCTAGCATTGAACTGCTGGCCTGGCTGGCCACAAATCACTAGAGGGGTTCCAGGGACCTCTTGAGCACCACTTGGGAGGTCTTCCGCATGCATAAATGAGTAAAATAAATTAATAAATAAACTGACTCCTACTCACAAAGGTTAAAATGTTTCCAACTAAGGTCTTAACTCTCCATCAAAGACCTAGAATGGTCTCCTGAATTGGATGGTAGTATTCAAATCTCTGAGGTTTTCCCCAAACCCAAGAGCTTCAATTGTTTGGGGAAAATCATTTTCTCCAAAATAGGAAAAGGTATGGTATTAGTGTGTTAAATTTTCTTTTTTAAAAATGGATGAAGGGTTGTAGATGTGGTGCAAGTAGTGAACATGTACTTAGCACATGAAAGGCCATGAGTTAGATCCTCAACATGTCATATCTCCATAAACACTTTTGGGACAGGCTCTTATTAAAAGCAAAATAAAACAGGACCAGAGAGATAGTGCAGGTTTAGATTCTTATTTGAACCCTGACAAAACCTGGCTGACTGAATACTGCCAGGACAGAAACCTAAGCATAGAGCCAGGAGTAAGTCCTGAGCACAGCCAAATATGAAACAACTCCCCAACCTCCCAAAAAAGTAATTTTTAATTAAAAATGAAATAAAATTCATAAAATGGTAAAATTGTATAGCTGTGCTTTGTTGTTCATCTATGATGCTTAATTATAATTTGGTTTAAGTGTGTCATCTGAAAAATGTATTTGTTTGAACATGCTTTATAATTGTGTGATCCATTCTTTGATGTACATTTTAGCTTTTCAGTTTGAAATTGCCGACAAACATCTAGGATTTGGGTTTGTTTCTCTAGGCTAGATATAGATAACATCCTTGGATTTCTGAGTCAAAGAGATGTGTACATATTAAGACTTCTAATTTGCCTACATAGAGGAGACAGTTTTTCTTCTTTTTTTAATTTTTTTTTTAATTTTTGGGAGACTCACAGACATGGGGCAGAGCTGCTACCGGTTCTCCCTGTGCCCAGCCGCTCACGAGGCACCAGGGAGGGATGGCGGGTTCTGGCCCTGGCCTGCCACCCCAGCAGAGCCTCACAACAAGCCACTCCATGAGGGCCGCCATTTTCCACATCCGGACTTCCCTCTTGTCAGAACTCCACCCAGCAGAAGAGCCTAATACAGCCTGGCTTGCGGCGCACAAGTGGCTGCATGGTTCATCAATAAATGATGGATTTAGAGGTGGCTACAAGAGTATGCCACCCGCACGGCAGAACCTGGCAAGCCTCCCGTGTCATTTTTGATATGCCAAATACCAGTAATAATTATAGACCTCATTCCCATGATCTGATGGAATGGTTTGAGGCTCTTTATGTTCCAGGAGCGAGCAGATGCCCTTGGGCTCTACTAGCATGAGACAGGACATATGGAGATGTTACTGGTGCCCGCTCAAGCAAATCGATGATGAATGGGAAGACAGTGATACAGTGACAGTGATCTATATTCAACCTGCTTCTTGAGATGTTGCAGGTGTGGCTGTGGTGCCCGGCTGCATTGGCAGGTGGCAGACAGGAGATAGGCTTGTCTACACCCCCAGGTCTCTGACCTATGGCTGTGGATGGTTGATGGTCTGACATAGAAAAAAGACTAGGTCCCCTGGGATGAACCCAGAGCCGCAGCAGAATCTGGCAAGCTACCCGTGGTATATTTGATATGCCAAAAACAGTAACAATAATGGACCTCATTCCCAAGGAATGGAGATGTTACTGGCACCCGCTCGAGCAAATCGATGAACAATGGGAAGACTAATGACAAGTGATATCTATATTCAAAATAGGTTTGATGCTTTTGGGGGGGAGGAGGGGGTGTGCTTAATAAGAATTTTATGCCAAGGATTGTTAAATATCTCAGGTAGTTAGTGATGTTATTGTCTGTAGTAATTATCACCTTTGTTTATTATTTTCTCCCTTCTTCACAGGAGCCTTCCAGTGGCAAGGAAAGGATCTATCTCTGATTGGTTGTACATGGCTTGGCTGGAAATCCTCACAAAGAACCTCCCACCTGTCCTACTTGTTAGAGGAAATCACAAAAATGTCCTAACATTTTACTCTTAAAACATAAAAGATTCTAATACAGTTTAACTTAGTAGATAAATAATTAAGGAACATGTTCCAACATTTCATGCTGTAAATCTAATCTGCGAAGATACATAAGCCTCAAGAGACAATCCTCCAGCCTTCTACATAAAGGTTGACTTGTTTAGAAAATCAGTTAATTAGGCACTAGTTTTAAAGTAAGCTTACTGGGGTACCAGAGCTCCTGTTCTTCCTGAAAAATTCCTTTATTCTGATGATAAATCAGAGAATTAAAAAATCCATGTTGACTTTTTATTCATGAAAGATTCAAACTGGATCATATGTTTTCCCAAGAAAACCTAATCTTTGCTGTACGCTACTGATATGGGCCTCAGCACACAGCAGGCTCTTTATTAAGTGCTTATTGACAGGCTGGTAGAGGAGCCATGGGTGCTTATGAAAGGAAAAGACCAACTGGGTAGGAAACTGATTATGTCTGGCCTTGTGAGAGGCTTATTCCTACAAAGAAGATTTGAAAATCAATAACTAAAAACTTTAAGAAGTACTTGAACCCACAAAATGTTTAAAGTAGTAACCTAAATAAAGCAATTTAATGTAAGCCAGATTATATACTTAGAACTATCCAAGTGACCATGGATAATGTAGTTTCAATTTACAGCTGACTGAAAAGTGTATTATCTGGATTAAAGGCAACATATATTGCTACTGATGAAAAATATTCCTTTCTTAATATGCAAGTTTCAAATAATCATCCCACTAAATATTTTAAAGTTTCCATCATAGTATTACTTTGCATTTTTGTTCATAATTAAGTGACACAGATGAAGACTACCTAGACATCTAATCAAGAATCAGATATCACAAATGTTCTAATCATTATAAAGAAATATATACTTAATACTTAATTGCTTCATATTGTGATTATATAGATAAAACAATAATTAAAATGTGAAGTGAAAAAATCTGTCACAATTTTGGAATATACAACTTTTGATTTTTTTTAACTTTGTTAATCCTATAATAGTTCATGAAATGGAAAGACCACAAATTAATTTTTTCTATTTGATGGTTTGACTTTTGTTCCTCAAATAGTTTGAGCCTGTAGACTCATACAATATAAGGGAAACTATGAATCTTAAATAAAAGCCTTGAAACTTCTTTGCTTGTCCTAAACTCCTGGTGTAATAGTGTGTCTGATGTAAACCTAAACATTTCACTCAGCTGCCCCACCTGCATGTTGTTTGAATCTGGGATTTGAATAAGGCTCTTGCATTGCCTGCAGCCAACCCCAGTTCCATTCCTAGCAAATGGAATGGACTGCATATGATTTGTAAAACAATAAATGGAAGGATCCTAAGGACAGTCAGGTAGTGGGGTGGAGGCCCCTGTGCCAATCACAAAGGACCAGTCATTGTTTGCTGTGACTTAGCACAACATCCTGGAGGGCCTGATGCTGCCTCAACGGCAGTCAGTTCACCTGGTTATTTTCAATGTTTTGCTCTGCATACTCTGGAGCCGGGCTGAGATCTGTCTGGTCTCCAAAGATGAAAAAACAGGAGAAAGTCCCCCATAAGCTGTGAGGCTAATGTACCCTTACATCAAAGGCTTTAAAAGTCCAGGGCTCTTCCAGGTATAATATCATGTCATCTGCAAATAGTGATAACTTGGCTTCTTCCCTTCCTATCTGGATGCCCTTAATGTCTTTTTCTTCCCTGATTGCTATGGCAAGTACTTCCAGTACTATATTGAATAGAAGTGGTGAGAGCGGGCAGCCTTGTCTTGTCCCTGATCTTAAGGGGAAGGCTTTCAGTTTTTCCCCATTGAGAATGATGCTCGCTGTGGGCTTGTAGTAGATGGCCTGGATTATCTTGAGGAAGGTTCCTTCAATCCCCATTTTACGGAGAGCTTTCATCATGAACGGGTGATGAATCTTGTCAAATGCCTTCTCTGCATCTATTGATATGATCATATGGTTTTTATTTTTCTTTTTGTTGATATGATGTATTATGTTGATTGACTTGCGGATGTTGAACCATCCTTGCATTCCCGGATGAATCCCACTTGGTCATGGTGTACAATCTTTTTGATGACTCTTTGGATTCTATTTGCTAGTATTTTGTTGAAGATCTTAGCATCTGTATTCATCAGGGAGATTGGTCTGTAGTTTTCCTTTTTGTGACATCTTTGTCTGCTTTGGGTATCAGGGTGATATGTGCCTTGTAAAAGCTATTTGGGAGTATTTCTGTTTCTTCAATTTGCCGGAAGAGCTTAAAAAGAATTGAGAGTAGGTCCTCTTTAAAGGTTTTGTAGAATTCACTGGTGAATCCATCTGGACCTGGGCTTTTGTGTTTGGGGGAGACTTTTGATTACCGATTCTATTTCCTCGATGGAGATAGGTTTGTTGAGGTATTCCAAATCTTCTTGTTGCAGACTTGGGAAGCTATAGGAATTCAGGAATTTGTCCATTTCTTCTAGGTTCTCTTGTTTCGTGGCATACAGGCTCTCATAGTAATCTCTGATGATCTTTTGAATTTCTGTGTTTTCAGTTGTGATGTCCCCGTTTTCATTTCTGATTCTATTTATTTGGGTTCTCTCTTTTCCTTTTCTTACAAGTCTTGCAAGTGGTTTGTCAATCTTGTTTATTTTTTCAAAGAACCAGCTTTTGGTTTCATTGATCTTCTGGATTGTTTTTTGACATTCCAGCTCATTGATTTCTGCTCTAAGTTTTATTATTTCTTTCTTTCTGCTTGGGTTGGGCTCCTTTTGTTGATCACTCTCTAAGATCTTAAGTTGTGAAGTCAGACTGTTTATGATGGCCTTTTCTTCTTTTCTGATGAATGCCTGAAGAGCTATGAACTTGCCTCTTAACACTGCTTTTGCTGTATCCCACAAGTTCTGGTAATTCGTGTCTTCAGTCTCATTTGTTTCAAGGAATCTTTGGATTTCCTCTTCGATTTCTTTTAGGACTTGCTGGTTGTTCAGCAGTGAGCTGTTTAGTTTCCAGGTACTTGGTATTGGTCTCCATTTTTGTGTACAATTAACTTCTATTTTCAGTGCATCAATAATACATTCTTATAGTAGAGTAGCAGGGTACAAAATCAATACCCAAAAGTCAATGGCCTTCCTATATGCAAACAGCGAAAGAGAAGAAAGGGACATTAAAGAAACTATCCCATTCACAATTGCACCACAGAAAATCAAATACCTAGGAATCAGTTTGACAAAGAATGTAAAGGATCTCTACAAAGAAAACTACAAAACATTACTTCAGGAAATAAAAGAAGACCTGAGGAAATGGAGACACATTCCCTGCTCATGGATTGGAAGGATTAACATTATCAAAATGGTAGTACTCCCTAGAGCTTTATACAGATTCAATGCGGTCCCTATAAAGATACCCATGATGTTCTTCAAAGAAATTGAACAAACACTCCTGAAATTTGTATGGAATAATAAAACCCCACGAATAGCTAAAGCAATCCTTGGGAAAAAGAAGATGGGAGGTATCACTTTCCCCAACCTCAAGCTCTACTACAGAGCAGTTGTAATTAAGACAGTGTGGTATTGGTATAGAGACAGACCCGTAGACCTATGGAATAGAACTGAGTATCCTGAAATGCACTCACAAATATACAACCACTTAATCTTCGATAAAGGAGCAAAAAAATATTAAGTGGAGCAAAGAAAGCCTCTTCAACAAATGGTGCTGGGAAAACTGGGCAGCTACGTGTAAAAAAAATGAACTTAGACCTCCTTCTAACACCATGCACAAAAGTCAGATCAAAATGGATTCTAGATCTCGATATCAGACATGAATCTATAAGGTACATCGAAGAAAACATAGGAGAAACGGCTCTACGACATCGAAACGAAAAGTATCTTTAAAGACGACACACCACTGACCAAGCAAATGGAAGCAATGATAAACAAATGGGATTATATAAAATTGAAAAGCTTCTGCACCTCAAAAGAAACGGTGACCAAGATACAAAGACAATCCACAGAGTGGGAAAGGATATTCACCCAATACCCATCTGACAAGGGGTTAATATCCAGGATATATCAGGCACTGGTAGCACTCCACAAGAAGAAAACAGCCAACCCCATCAAAAAAATGGGGAGAAGAAATGAACAGAAGCTTCCAAAAAGAAGAAATTCGAATGGGCAAAAGGCATATGAAAAAGTGCTCTTCATCTTTAATCATCAGGGAGATGCAAATCAAAACAACAATGAGGTACCATCTCACCCCACAGAGACTGGCACACATCCAAAACAGCAAGAACAACCGGTGCTGGAGTGGATGTGGGGAAAAAAGGACTCTCATCCACTGTTGGTGGGAGTGCCGACTGGTCCAGCCCTTTTGGAAAACAATATGGGCATTCCTCCGAAAGCTAGATATTGAGCTCCCATTTGATCCAGCAATAGCACTCCTGGGAATATACCTAGAGACCGAAAAACACATAGCAGAAACACTATCTGTACTTCCTTATTCATCTCTGCGCTATTCACTATAGCTAGAATCTGGAAACAACCTAAATGCCCGAGAACAGAGGACTGGCTAAAGAAACTGTGGTTCATCTACACTATGGAATACTATGCGGCTGTCAGAAAGGATGAAATTATGAAATTTACCTGCAAATGGATGGACATGGAGTCTCTCATGCTGAGTGAAATTAGTCAGAAGGAAAAGGACAGATATAGAATGACTGCATTCATTAATAGGATATAAATAGATACCAGTGTTTTAATAAATGTGGGAAATGGTAATGGCAGATTAAAACTCACCACTGAATATACACAAAGAGACTTAAGTGATAAACTCTAAATATCTGCAGGGCTAGCCACAATGTGTAAAATAAGAGGGAGAGAGATGCAGAGACAGAGAGATAGAGAGAGAAAGAGAGGAAACTGGGGTACCTGCTATTAAGGCGGCCTGGGGGACGGGAGGGGAGGGGTACATTGGTGGTGGAAATGGGGCACTGGTGGAGGGATGGGTGCTGGAATACTGTATTACCAAGAACCAATTATGAACACCTTTGTAATTGTATGTTTCACGGTGGTATAATAAAAAATTTTTTAAAAAAAAGTCCAGGGCTCAAGCCTTGCTTCAGAGCCTGGCATCTGACTCGGGAACTTTTGCAGCGTGACCAGCTCTCCCACATGTTCCAGCCCCTCCTGCCAGTGGCTGGAACTCCTCAAAGTCAGGCATAGTGGCCAGTCTTACCTCCTTGAAAATTTCAGCTGTGGGAGGCAGTCTCACTTTCCCTTTTGTGTCAGGGGTGGAAGGAGGGGGCTGGCAGAAAGATGTTGAAAATAAACCAGTTCCCCACCCCACTCCCCAATCTCATTCTCATGATGCAATTTTAGACACAGGATTATTTTAGGCCCCTGTAAGGAAGAAAACTGCCTCTATTTAACATGAGACATAATAGTCTATCACATAGCCTTGTTACAAATGAGAGACCTTATTCGGTATAGGAATTTAAGATTTATGTCATTCTTAGTGTGTGGGAAAAAAAAGAAAAGGACAATATAAGTTATGTTTTGATTCACTCCAGAGCCCTGCTCTTCAATTCACCTTTCTCTTCTGAGCTGGTTTCTGTTTGTACACCAACCAGTTACTTCTCACTCCCAGAAGAATCACTAGATATTTTACACCTCTTGCAAGGGAAAACCAACAGGCACTATTCGTTACTGGCATTAATGATTTGAATAGTTACAAGCTCAGGTGTGATTGTTTAAACATAGTCCAAAAATTTTGATTCCCCTAAAATAGTTCAGATGTGTCTTCTAACAGAATGTGAAACATTGTGCATAAGTCACTATAAATAAATAGCATTATAATGAAGACAGTACCAGGGGTGGAGAGATAATACTGCTTGCCTTGCTCAAGGCCAGCTAGGGTGTGATCCATGGTGCCCACATGGTTCCCTGAGCCCTGTTCCGGAGTGGTCTCTGAGCCCAGGGCCAGGAGTAAGGTTTGAGCACCACTAGGTATAAGAAAGAAAGAAGTAAAATATAAGGGATGGAAGGGAGGAGGGGGAGATGGGAAGGAAGGAAGGAAGGAAGGAAGGAAGGAAGGAAGGAAGGAAGGAAGGAAGGAAGGAAGGAAGGAAGGAAGGAAGGAAGGAAGGAAGGAAGGAAGGAAGGGAGGAAGGGAGGAAGGGAGGAAGGGAGGAAGGGAGGAAGGGAGGAAGGGAGGAAGGGAGGAAGGGAGGAAGGGAGGAAGGGAGGAAGGGAGGAAGGGAGGAAGGGAGGAAGGGAGGAAGGGAGGAAGTGAGGGAGGGAGGGAGGGAGGGAGGGAGGGAGGAAGGAAGGAAGGAAGGAAGGAAAAATTAACAAGAAAGCATGAGGAAGAAATGAAGAAAAATGGAGAAGTAGAATTTAAGGTTGAATTTTTGGAGTCAGAAGAAGAGAAAATCAATTTTTCCACTTATATAGATGGTTATATATATGTTGATGGTTATATATAATAATATAATATAATATAATATAATATAATATAATATAATATAATATAATATAATATAATATAATATAATATAATATAATATAATATAATATAATATAATATAATATAATATAATATAATATAATATAATATAATATAATATAACATAATCAGTTTTTCCACTTATATAGATGGTTATATATATGTTGATGGTTATATATAATATAATATAATATGATATGATATGATATGATATGATATGATATAATATAATATAATATAATATAATATAATATAATATAATATAATATAATATAATATAATATAATATAATATAATATAATATAATATAATATAATATAATATAATATAATATAATATAATATAATATAATATAATATAATATAATATAATATAATATAATATAATATATATGATGGTTATACATATTATATATTATATAATAGTGGTTATAATAACCACTATTATATAGATGGTTACCTACCTTCTGGAAATACCCATTTTCTTATGAATGCCATGAGAATTATTAAAAGAATCTTCCTGTGAGTGCTGTTGCCAGGAAATGTGGTCACGTATATTAATAACCAAGCACAGAACCTGCTGAGAACTTTATGGTAAATACTTAACTAGGTGCTAGACATTTTCATTACAGACCAAAAAAAAATGGTTCACTGATCAATTCAAATGCTCCTTCTTGCTATTGCTAAAAAAAAAAAAAGGATAGGATGGCAAATGAAAAAATAAAAATACATAACCAAAAGAGTAATGAGACTATAGTTACCTCTCTAGAGAAGAATGTGCTCTAAAAACTGTACTTTTGGGGTCTGGAGGGACAGCACAGAGGGTAGGGTGTTTGCCTTGCATGCAGCTGACCCAGGTTCAGTCCCCGGCATCCCAGGAGTAATTCCTGAGTGCAGAGCCAGGAGTAACCCCTGGTGTTACTCCACCCACACAGTGTCTCAAATAAGAGACACTATATTTTTGATATATAAATATATATACTATTTATAAAACTAATATTTATCTATATATCATATATATTATTTCAGAAACAGTTTGTCAAGGAATTTACTCCATAAAATTCAACATGATTTCTTCTAGGTTATAGGTTATTTTTTCTTAAGTTTTAAAAAAAAGCTCATGATTAAAACAATAATACTGAACAGATCAATATTCTGTTTCACCTACTGTTTAACAGCAAAAGGGAGAAAACCTTCTCTTCCTTTTTTGGTTTATTCTGAAAATTTTGAACAAATTGAATATCAAAACAAGACAGCCATAAAAACCAGAAGGTTCAAGTCATTCTCTTATGAATACATGAGAAAGTAACCAAAATAAAATACTAGCATTATAATTGTATTAATACATTCAAATAATAATCTACCATAATCAGGGACACACAAATACTCCAGGAATATAGATATATCTCATTATTAGAAAATCAGGTAACATGATCAATCACATTTAGTGATCATTAGTTGCCATTTATTTATTCAAAATTGCTTGAATATGCATTTGTAGACACATAGACTGCCTCATATAATTTATATATAATTGCTAAGGGCTGACTCTGGAGAGGAATACAAGATAAAATATAGTATAGATGTGGCAGAGATAGAGATGCAATTTTCAATACACTCAATAATTATTTCTCAAAAATAATATTTTGAAATTAAATCCATAAATAAATAAATTGCCAGGCTTTTTTTCTGGGGCTTGAGGGCATACCCAGAAGTGCTGAGGAGCTACTCCTAAATTGTTGCTCAGGGATTGCTGCCGGTGGTGCTCAGGGGATCAGGTGGAGCCTGATCTACCTCGGGGCCCCAGCAGGCATGTGGCAAGTACAATGCTCTCTCACTAGACCAAGGGCACCTTCGATTCATTCATTCATTTTTGAAGTGGCGTATGTGAAGGTCGCACAAACCAACTTTTTTTGAATATTGAGTGCAGCCAAATATACTAAGTGAAACAGACTATTACCTGTGCTTTTTAAAAAATCAGCATCTGGAGCTGGAGCTATAGTATATTGGGTAGGGCTTTTGCCTTGCACATGGCCTACCCAGATTCCATCCCCAACATCCCATATGGTCTCCTGAGCACTGCCAGGTATAATTCCTGAGTGCAGAGCCAGGAGTAACCCCTGAGCATCTCCAGGTGTGACCCAAAAAGAAAAATAAAATCAGCAGCTAGGATAGCTCTGCTAAAAATAAAGTTGAGAGTCTGGGAAGGTCCCCCCAAAGGATGAAAGGCATGAGTTGTGAGCCAAGCCCTGTGCTCTCTCCCTGGGACTGTGTGACCCCCAAGCCCAGTGCAGCCCAGGAAACCCCAGCACCCAACCATCAGGCCTGGCATAGGCCAGTGAGTAAACCCAGAAGTGACTTCTGAAAGCAGCTGGAGAGACCCCAAAATAACCAAACAACAGACAAAGGTGGCTACACCTCCCACCCACCAATAAATGTTATATAATTTTATGTTTTTAAAACAAGAGAATACATTATGTCCTGAATAAACAGAAATAAATAAAGAAAATAGAAAAATGTTTGGGCTTACCACTCCAGCCCTGAATGTTTCATTTGCTTAAGTTCAGGAACAGACAAATACAATTTTATTTCTAGGATTTTTATTTCCTGGGCCAAATAAATTCATATTTGCTATTGCCCACAGTTGGAAAGGGTTAATGGTAACACTGTGACTTGTGAACCCTCACATTTTAAGTGCAGTATGAGCTTAATTTTCCATGCTGTACATTAAATGAGCACAAGCTTCCTTGTTTTAAACAGGTTTTTTTTGTTTCAGTTTTTGTTGTTACTGTTATTGTTCTGTTTATTTTTTTTGGACGGGGTGGGGGGTTGGACCACGTGTTGATTGGCCCAAACACCAATCAACCATTGATTCATTTGAATGCCTAAAAAACTGGATAGGACAATTACTTGATTCATTTGTGCCACACCTGGCTCAGAATGACTCCTGGCTCTACACTCAAGAATTACTCCTGGTGTTGCTCAGGGGACCATATGAGATACTGAGCTCATATGAGATATTGAGCCCAGGTTAGCAATGTGCAAGGCAAGTGCCTTATCTGCTGTACTATCCTTCCAGCCCCCTATTATTTCATCATTTCTATGGCTCAATAGTACAGATGTAGCTTGATTGGGATCTGCTCTGGGTTTCACAACATGGCATGTTAGCCAAGGCTGTGGTCTCTTTTGGAAGTCCAATGTGCTATCCATTGCGCTACAGAGCCTGGCTGTCTGTGGTCTCTTTTGAAGTGAAGATTCTCTTTGGTGAGCAAATGAATTTGTTCATAGTCATTGAGCAAATTAATTACATTGCTATAACCTCGTGGCAGATGGCTTCCTCAAGGACAGCAGGAGAGAAAAACGTCTTACCCCTTGATTCTCATTAAAAAGTTCACCAGATTAACTCAGTCGGCCCCCATCATCCTACCTTCTGATTAACTTTATACTGATTGTACTTTTGACTTTGCAAAAGACAGGCATACAATGCAACTACTAACTGGTGTGGCATCCACCATATCCATAGTCCTGCTCATGCTTGACGCAGAGGCTACACTCAGGGTATCTACATCAAGGGCCGTCGGAGAGTCTCACAGGCTCTCACATCTCAGTTATTAAGACCCAAGTTTGGGAATCAAATTATAAGTTAAGAATAACTCCAGGCCAGAGAGAAAGTATAGGGGTTAAGGTGCTTGTCTTGCATACGACTGACTGGGGTTCAACCCTGGCACAGCAGAAAGTCCCCTGAGCCCTACCAGGATTGGGGATCCCTGATCCCTTGACATGATTCTTAAGCACATAACCAGGAGAATTATTGGGTGTGATTAAAAAGTCTGTGGAGTATTCAAATAAATGCCCACTATATCTACACAATAAATCATGATCATTTTCAGGAAATTAGAACCATAAAAAATAAAATGAGCTTAATCTGGGACACCTCAGTGTTCCTGTAGTTCTTAATTAGGGTTTTCAGAGTGAGTATTTTTACACAATCCTGGTGCATGGCTTTCTGGTCTGTGAGTAGTAACTAGCATAAAAGAGAGCGCATCAAAAACAGGCAAAATACCAAAAATGTTTTTAAAAGGCAAAACCCCAAAACACAGTAGTCTGAGACCCTAAGTGTAGAAGGCCCAGATGATACCAAGCTCCACTGAGCTCAGAGGACTTTGACACTCAGTAAGAGGCTGGTCTAATGGCAGCAAAGTTCTGTGTTGATGCATGGTCTCCAGTTAAGGAGGCAAAACATGTCCAGTTTACCTTTGGGAAGACTGTCCTTCCAGGGATGACACTGAAAATGTCTGAGCTTCTGTTATCTGTAAAGTTACTTTCTTCTTTGTTTATTTGCTTAATTTGGTTTGGGGCTACACCCAGTGGTGCTCAGGAATTACTCCTTGCTCTGCACTCAGGTTCAGGATCGTACATGGCAAGTGCCTTAACCCCTGTATTATCTCTCTAGTCCCTAGTTTCAGAATATTTGTCAAATGGCATGGTAGGGTTAATACACACTGCACTGTGTTGCTGCATATTACTAGAAGTTCAATTGATGCTATAGATGCAGAATGCCACCCGAGTCCCTTGAAATCTGTGATCAGTACAATGCCTTCCCAAACTTCCTTACCTTTAGAACCTGCTCAGCTGTGCAAGTCAGAGATGCATCCATCTTCCCTACCAGCTGAGCCTGTTTTAGCTATCTTGGGAAATCAATAGAATCCAGCACCAACTAGTATAGGTGGTGGGTACTCACCACTTAGGAACAGTTTCACTTCTCCGGGTCATGTCAGCTTGTCTGCAATATGGCTTCAGAGCTCTCTTATTCTAGAAATGAAGGTCAATTTTATGGTGCTAATGAGGTCCATCAAAGTGCTTGATCCCAAAATGCTGAATAGTTTCCTCTGGCTCTCCTGAGTCTTGACACACAGGAAATAGTCTAACATGTTCAGATACCACAGAATCTCTTAATTCTTCCATGCCTAATATACCCAAGACCAGATTTTTCATAAGTGCTACATATATCATAAATATTGCTTCCTCTGAGTTGTTTTCGTAATTTAGTGCAATGTATTAAAATGACATGTTAGAAAATTTTATCATTCTACTTCAATAATTTTTATTTTAGAATTGACCAATGATTAAATTGCATCTAACTCTAAACTACAGTTTAGTTATGCTCAATGCTTCTTAAGGCTTCATAAATTTTCCAACATTAAAAATATTCCGTGAAGGAAATAAAGAGGAAGCTATGTCTAGACTAATGAAAAGGGTGGTACTTAGGGTAGTCAAGGACAGCATCTCTGAAAAAAATCTAAAAATGATAAGATGCTGATAAGTTGAAGATTTTATTGGGTGGGGGGGCAGGCATGGAGGGAACAGTCAATGGTCCTATTTGAGTGACATCTGGGATTTCCTAGGTGCTGTGTATTAGTGAGGGGCCAGCTAATGTTGAACGTTTTAACCTGAGCACTATATTCTCCAAACTTTGTTTCTAAGGTGCTAGGGATTGAACTCAGGGCCTCCCACATACAAGGCATGTTCTCTACCACTTGCTCCATCCCTCACCAATCTTTCCTCCCATTTGTAATGTAGAAAACAGCTAATTGCCTTGACTCACACTCTGAAGGGCTTAGATAAACCTTTGGCCCATTTCTTTCTCAATACACCCAGAACACTTATAGAAGCCTTCTTTGCTATCTGTGATAAATACACACCAAACTGAGATTATTCCCATTGGCCTAATTCTGTGGAAAAAGTCAGACACAGACCCTCTAAATTTGTTCTTATCTCATGAATAATTAACTTCATTAAGAATTGTGTGTCTCTTTAAGTGACTTGATGTCATTATGGTCTCTGTTTTCCAAAAAACCTTGAATTGAAAAAAGTATCTTGCCTATCATTTGTTTACTTCTGCCAACAAAGAGTGAGACAGCCTTCAGTGCTGAGACAGACTATAATTGAGCAATAGTTCCTAATTCTAGGATCTATGGAAAAAGGACTTCGGTGCTATGATTAAGGTGTATTAAATGGATAAAGACCTTTGGCTGCTAGAATTAAGGATATCAAGCTGCAACAACAGTCTTCAATTGTCTGGGTAAACCCTAAATATAGTCACAAATATCAGTGTAAGAAAGAAGCAACAAGACATTTAACTAGAGAAAGAAGAGAGAAGAAGGCCTGTGCAGGAGGCAGAAGCAGAAGCCATCCTTAACCACACTAATATTAAGACAATGTCAGGGAGAGACCCCTAACCAAGGAATTGAGTTCTAGATGGGGGGGGGGGGATGGGGGGTGGGGTGAGGGTGGTGATATGGAAAGTACAAACAAGCACTTTCTGCTCTCAAAATCCCTGAGGCCATGTGCATAGTCAGTCTCCAGAATAAAAAGTCAATTTATTTTTATTATTATTTTAAGCTACCAATTTTGTAGCAATTTGTTACAGCAAGCAATAGTAAACTCAGCTTTAGGCCTGGGTATGGGTTTTGGTCTTCATAATGCCAGCCAAGTGGCAAGCAGAATAGTCCAAAACCGAGTGAAGATCAAGGACAAAACCCCCAGGCCAAAATAAAGAGCTTATGTTTTAGAACCTAGGAGATGGCTTGGCTAAAGAGAAAAAGCTAAATGATTCTTTATCATTCGGGGCCTTGAGTATGGAATAAATAACTGATTTATTATACTTGTGAGGGGAAATCTCTGAAGTTTTTGAGCCACAAAGAACAGAAGTAGGGAGATAATAATTAACGCAGTTAAGAAATGATGGTGGTCACAGAATATAAAGAGAATTAAGATAGTTTAGAAAATTGAACAAGATATATCAGAGTCAGTCACAGTAAGGATTGCCATATGAATCAGACTATAGAGTCAAAGTAGCATAATTTAAGAAGGATTGCTCAAAGGGTTATGTAGAAAGGTATGGGCAAAATAGGGAAAGCAGGGGCTGGAGGGTCAGTATAATGGGTAGGATGCTAGCCTTGCTCGTGACTGACCTGGATTCAATCCCTAACACTCCATATGTTTCTCCAAGGCCCAGACGGGGTGATCCCTGAGCACAGAGCCAAGAGTAAACCCTGAGCACTGTCAGGGGTATCCCCTAACAAAATATAATATAATTAATATCATATCATATCACATCATATCATATCAATAAGCAAAGTCACAGAAGAGTGTAAAACCCTAAAGCTTCTAACAAGGTAATATGAGACTCTGATCTCAGGGAGAAGGAGCAGAAAGTGATTTTTCTGAGCTCTTAAGAAAGAACACCTTGACAAGTACAATGGTCTTCAGTGGGGAATGCAGCCAGCCAATGAGGACCCTCACTTTACATCCCCTACCTCCCACCCCACGGCCCAGGCCTCCTGGAGCTCTCATTGTGCAAACCACAGGTCACACAGGCCAGCTCCTGGGGCAGAGAACAGTGTATGGAAGGTTTACAAGAAGAAAAGAAAAATATGTCCTGGACATGGGCCAATTAGCTGAATGAATTAAAGTAAAATATGAAGACTTAAATTTCTACACTATTTCTCAACATTCAATTTTACCTTGTACATGCCTATAGGTGCAGAAACAAGGGCCTTTCACCTGCCTGCACTTTCCTCTGAACATTTACAACTATTCTTTGTCTGAAAAGCAATCCAGAAAGACAGTGATTAAAATACTTATGTAAACCAATCATATTCAGTAAAAACCTCTTGGTAAAAAGTATAAAATTCGAGGAAATGTTGCTACATTAAAACTAGATAATATCTACTTTAGGCTGTGGAAAATTGAGTTTGTGCTGCCTGCTAAGTTAAGGTTGCTTCAGAGGGGCAGAATATTGAACTTTAATCAACCAAAACCATAGCAAGTCTAATTCCTACATCTCCCGGCACGGTGTCCCATATTTTACCATTGTTTCAACCCTCCCCCACTTTTTCGTTATTACTCTACAAGATAATTCAATTTGAATTGCACATTTCCTCATAGAATTTTGAATCTTATGAATATAAATATCACGGACTTGGTCCAACTTTATTCTAATCAGTTTTTCTCTGTCTTAATGCAGGATTAACTTCCCAGGATGTGTGCAAAGATTTAGTAACAAAGAGTGACAGTGTGCACATTAAAATATGGAGGGTTTCAGCAGCAATTTGAGTTATGGTAATTACTGGGATTGTTTACACCGGCTTAGATGAAAAGCATTACTTTTTTTTTAAATCCTGGTTGTTATTCTATTTTTTTTTTTTTTTTAATTTGGGGGAAAAATATGAGCTAGCAACAGAAAAACCAGAAAACAGTTGTTTAATGTCATGGAGGCAATCAGGTGCAACCAGCGAGATAAAAAAGATCAAATAAAGAGATGGAAGTTGTCAAAGTCTGTGTCTTCATTAGGCTCCCATTTCCTGGAGCCACCCCAATGGTACAGAAACACACTTGGGTTCACACCTGACTCAGAATGATTTCCACTGCTTTTATCTGCACCAAATGAATCCCTCTATGGAGAACAGGGTATTTATTCATACAGCAGTGACATTGTGGCCCCAATATCATCTTCTATTTCCACCATCATTCACCATATGCTGTTCCTAGAACCCATTTGATCCCTCCAGAAAATGGGTCTGGCTGTGATGAGGCCCTGTGGGGGAAGAGGAGCGAAAGAAGACAATAGAATTTTCATACCAGATTGACCTGATGAAGCATTATCTATCTAAAAGTGAAGTCCTATTGATTGCTTAAAAATATGTTCTAGGGGCCAGAGAGATAGTCCAGTGGGTAGGGCATTTGCCTTGCACACAGCCAGCCCATGCCGGCCGGGTTCGATCCCTGGCATCCCATATGGTCCCCCAAGCACTGCCAGGAATAATTCCTGAGTGCAGAGACAGGAGAAATCCCTGAGTGTTGCCGGTGTGACCCAAAAAAAGCAATATATATATATATATTATATTACATATATGAATATATGTATACAATATATATTATATAGTATACATATATATATTGTATACATATATATTATATAGTATATATAATATATATACATATATATGTTCTAGGGGCCATATTTATTTTCTATTAAAAATAAATAGAAATATGTTCTATACTCCATGGTATAGGAGTTATGGCACTTGCCATGCAGATGACCAACCCTGGTTCGAGTCCCTAAACTACATACAATCTAGAGTAAGCCCCGAGCACTAGCAGGTATGGCCAGAAACAACAATAAAATTCTATTCTAGGGGTCAGAGCAATAGTCCAGTGGGTAGGGCATTTGCCTTGCACAGGTCAAGCTGGGGTTCAATTCCCCAGTATCCCATATGGTTCCCCAAGTACTGCCAGGAGTAATTTCTGAGTGCAGAGCCAGGAACAACGCCTGATCATTGCTGAGTGTGAGTCAAAAAAGAAAAAAAAAAATCCTATTCTAGAGGATGGTGAAATAGTTTAAGTACAGCAAATTGAGCTGCTAAGACATAAAGCATTTTAAAGAAAGAGTATCCTTTTTTTTCACAAAGTTGTTTATGACTGGATTTTGATCATACAATGTTTCACACCCATCCCTTCAGCAGTGTACATTTCCCACCACCAGTGTCCCCAGTTTCCCTCTTTCCACATCTTCAGTCTGCCTGTATAGCGGCACTTTTCTTCTCTCTGTCTCTGTCTGTTTCTCTCTGACTCTTTGTCTCTCTCTCTCTCCCCTCACCCTTTGGGCACTATGATTTGCAGTACAGGTACTAAAAGGTTATCATGTATATTCCTTTACCTATTTTCAGCATGCAAGTCTTGACTAGAGTGATCATTCCCAACTACCGTTGCCATAGTATTCCCTTCTAAGAAAGAGTATCTTGATTCCTGAGCTTTTGCCTTCACAAAATGGGTTACAAACATTTCTAGTTCTGGGGCCAGAGTGATAGCACAGCAGGGAGGGCATTTGCCTTGTATGCAGTCAACTTGAGTTCGGTCCCTAGCATCCTATATAGTCCCCCAAGCACCACCAGGAGTAATTCCTGAGTGCAGAGCCAGGAGTAACCCCTGAGCATTGCCAGGTGTGACCCAAAAAAGCAAAAAAAAAAAAAAAAATTTCTGGTTCTCAAAATCTCTGCTTCAATTCTTCAGAGGCTACCCCCTTTTTTGCCACCTACCCCATATTTAAAGATATTAGTAATTTCTAGATGGTGCCCAGATATACCTCAGTAGATAGGATCATACTTTTAATCATCTGAGCCAAACATCATGGTGTGGAGTGAGTGTGGGAATATAACTAAAGATGACCTGAAAAGATATCTCTGAGGATACTGACCTGCAGATTTTCCAGGGGGTTATTTTTGATACTAAGGATATTCTTGATGGTTTACAAGTATTTCCAGTTATCATGACCTGATTAAAAAAAAACAGTTGGTACATTGGTCTGAGTGATAATACGAGAGTAAATGCTTGCCTTGTTTAAGCCAATGTCAGTTCTATTCCCACTTATTGTCCCCAAAATCCCACCAGAAGTGACCCTTGAGCATAGATTCAAGAGTAAGTCCTGACCATTGCCAGGTGTGGCCCCCCAAACAAAAGTTGGTGCCGGAGTGCTGGAGTGAAAGCAACTCTCAACTCTGGCCAAGATCATACAATTAAGCTCTGAACCAGGGACAAGATAATATAAAGATGGCCTACATTCTATGACTGATTTTCCATGCCAATCAGAAATCCCTCAAAAAGAAAAATTGAAAGGAAATTATGAGCCAGGAGGCAAAGTGGAATTTTTTTTTTCAAAGCAGATCATTTTATTTCAACCAGCAATCACATTTTGTTTTCAGCTCTGACATTATATCAGGCCACTTCATATTATTTACTTCAAATATAAAACACTGAGAATATTTTTATACTGAGCACTATGTTATCTCACAGTGGATAAATAGACACAGTTCTGCCTTGGGTTGTGTGGCTTAAGTTCAGTAGAATGTTCTTTTATTTTTTTAAATTTTTTAAAAAATATTTTATTATAGGGGGCTGGAGCAATAGCCCAGCGGGTAGGGCGTTGCCTTGCATGCGGCCAGCCTGTGCCAGCCCGGTTCGATCCCCGGCATCCAATACGGTCCCCCGAGCACTGCCAGCAGTAATTCCTGAGTGCAGAGCCAGGAGTAACCCCTGAGCATTGCTGGATGTGACCCAAAAAGCAAAAAAAAAAAAAATATGTATATATATATATTTTTTTATACCACCGTGAGATATACAGTTACAAAGATGTTCATAAGATGTTCATATTTGGGTTTTGGTCATATATTGTTCCAGCACCTATCCCTCCACCACTCCCCATTTCCCACCACCAATGTCCCCGATTCCCTCCCCCTCCCTAGCCTGCCTCTGTGGCAGGTTTCTTAATCTCTCTCTCTCTCTCTCTCTCTCTCTCTCTCTCTCTCTCTTCTGTTTGAGGGCCAATAGCTGGTGGTGCTCAGGACTTAACCCTGGCTCTGCACTTAGGGATCACTCCAGGCAAGCTCTGGAGACCATATGGGATGCTGCAGATTAAACCTAGGTTCCCAGTGTGTAAGGCAAGCACTCTACCCGCTGTACTATCGCTATAGCCCAACTGAATTCTTGAATCATTTTCAAATTAGTCTACATAACTACTTTTTCCTTCGGATAGACTTGCAATCGAAATGGTCAGTTTCTTATTCAGTTTTTTCTTCACATTCTTTTGCTAAGCATCAGTTCTTTAATCCTAGTTAAGTGCTGATGGAGTACTTTTGTTTTAATAGTCTCTAATGATCTTGGTTTGACCAAGAAATAAGCAGATAATATTCTGAAAGCTGTTATGCGATTATTCTGAAGAAAATCATATTATGAATTTATTGCTAAAGCAAAGGCCCTGGTCCTGCTATAAGGTAATGAAGTCTCTATCAAACTTGTTATATGGTGACTTTGAAAATGCTATAATATAGGTTAGTGTGAAGGAATTCTTTCCAAAATGTCTTACTGAGCAGATTCTCTAGAAACAAATCCCTAAAGTAGTGGGCATTCCCTGAAAGGGAAAACCAGGTTTGGGGTTAGGAGGTTGCCCCAGAACCACCCTGGTGGTTTTCACAGGTTACTGTGGGGTTTGGGCATGTGTGCTGGGCCCCCTTTCTGGTTGATTTTCACAGTTACCCTGGTTCTTAAATCATTTGCTCTATTTATTTTACTTCCTGACTCATTCAAGCTTTAAAATTAAATAACAATAGGTTTTTAAGCTTTAATTGTAGAAATTTCATCTCCTGGTACTCCTACACCAGCTGGCATAATTTAGAGTCAGCTTTTTGTGTTGATTACATTAGCTGAGAGAAAGACTGGGTACCCAGTGTTTTAGTAAGAACTGTGGTTCTCAATTTCTATGTTAACAATATCGCTATGTTAATGATTCTGATCTCATGAACCTTTGTAGTGCAAGGAATTGAACCCAGAGCTTCAGATATGTAAGTGAAGTGTTCTAAAGCTGAGCAATATCCCTGGGACGCTGCTGGTCTTTATAGGATAATGTTGAAGCAATTTATTTTACATCAAGATGGTTTTGTGGCAATAAAAGCTTGTTTTATTGTCTAAGAGTGAGCTCCTTACCTATTTAACTTCAACTGATTAAGAGAGCCAATTCTACTAATCTTATACACTTAAGATCAGTTAGAGTTCGAAATTGACTACCCCTTCTGAAGAACAGAGACCACACACGATAATGCAATGCAAGTTGCACAGTGAGGTTTATTTCTAGCTAGCTGGGATCCAAGAGTTCACCTGACACATTGGGTTTCAATCAAGCATACTAAGGCAGGGGTTTTTATAGCATGTTCAAAATAACTTGTCTTCCTTAACTCAAGGGTTATACATTTTTGGGGGTCACATCCAGCGATGCTCAGGATTAACTCCTGGCTCTTCACTCAGGAATTACTCCTGGCAGTGCTCTGGGGGACCATATGGGATGCTGGGGATCAACCTTGGTTGGTGTGTGCAAGGCAAATGCCCTACCTGATTAGGCCCCAATATGCACATTTTTGTTTTTTGAAAACATCCTGGTGGTTTTGACAAAATAAGCCTTATCAATTAGCAGAGAGCAGTATCTGATCCCATGGCTCCCCCAACCACATTCAATGTTTATGGCTAATTAAGTTCTGTAGTTCTTAGTTCCCTCTCTTTGGGGTCATGTCCTCAGGGTCACAGTGGAGGCCTAAGATGGCACTTTGTCGAAGATGGAGTCCCTTATGTCTAGAGGCTTGTTTTGCTTACTTGAGCTTCTAACAGATCTATGAGGAGGCTGGAGAGAGAGAGAGTTGGGTAGGGCCCCCCTGGGTTTGATTTCCTGGCATCACATATGGTCCCCTGAGCACTGCCAGAAGTAACCCATGAACATTGCTGAGTGTGACCCAAAAAAAAGCAAAAAAAAAAAATTCATGAGGAGCTCTTATAAAATCAAAAGGCTGCAAATATACTGCATATATATGTATATATATGTATATGTATACATACTGCATATATATGTATATATACTGCATATATATGTATATATGTATATATACTATATATGTATATGTATATATACTGCATATGTGTGTATATATACATATACATATATACTGCATATATATGTATATATACATATACATATATACATATATATATGCAGTATATCTTATATTTGTAAGATCTTTTTCCAGCAGAGCCTCGCAAGCTACCCGTGTTGTATTTGATATACCAAATACCAGTAACAATTATAGACCTCATTCCCATGACCTGATGGAATGGTTTGAGGCTCTTTATGTTCCTGGAGCAAGCAGGTGCCCTTGAGCTATACTTGCATGAGACAGGACATATGGAGATGTTACTGGTGCCCGCCGAGTAAATCAATGATGAACGGGAAGACAGTGATACAGTGATACAGTGATATATATATATATATATATATATATACACTATAAATATATTCTCCTAAGAGTATATATTCTATTGTTTTTCTTATATTGTGTCTTATATCCTGACAAGCTACCCGTGTCGTATTTGATATGACAAAAACCAGTAACATTTATAGACCTCATTCCCATGACCTGAAGGAATGATTAGAGGCTCTTCATGTTCCTGGAGTGAGCAGTTGCCCTTGGGCTACACTAGCATGTGACAGGACATATGGAGACATTACTGGTGCCGAGCAAATCGATGAACAATGGTAAGACAAGTGATACATGTGAAGTGATATTCTAGACCGAACAATTTTGTTTTATTTTATTTTACTGAAGGGGAAGGGTGAATTTGGGAAGTGCCAGGATTGAACCTGGATTGGCCACATACAAGACAAATGCCTTCACTCCTGTACTTCCTGGTGCCTAAAACGAAATAACTTAAAAAGAAGAAACTGGGGATGAGCAATAGTACAGTGGGTAAGGGGTTTGCCTCAGCACGTGGCCGACCTGGGTTCAATCCCCAGCATCCCACATGGTCCCCTGAGCACCGCCAGGAGTAACTATTCCAGAGTAACCCCTGAGCACATTGCTGGATGTGACCCAAAAAGCCAAAAAAATAAATAAAAAGAAGAAACTTTCATGAAGCCAAAATACATCTTTACTTTTGACTTTTGATTACCTATGTACTGGTTTTCCTTTTTGCTTCCCTTACTTCATTGCATTAATAAGATAGACATTCTTCTCACTCAGCCACAGCTTCATGCAGGTGTTCTTCCCAAAGGTATTTAAAAGAACTCTAGGCTTGAAACAAAAAGCACTTCCAAATTTTGGCACTAAATCCCAATTATAGTTTCTGCCATTTCTTGGCTTACAGCCATTTCTAATAAAGAGGACTGGTGGCAGATAAAAGGAGTATTTTGGCCCACACCAGAATGCTGTGAATTCAGACATAGCGTTGTGCAGGTATGGGGAATTATGGTACTTTTTCATTAATGCTCTTATTTCTTCTATTCCTGAATGGTTGTCAAATAATTCACTACCCCCAGAGGAAAAATGCAAATGTTTTGTTTAAATCAAACCAAACTGATAAAGTTATTAAACTGGAACATTTTTCCATAGAATGTCTAGGACAGTGCTCCCAGATGGAGTGAGAAAAAGGAAAAAAGACTTAAAGATTGAAGGAAGTGAAATCTCTAGGGGGATTGATGTAGGCAAGCAGACAGAGAGGGACCCACACAATGAACTTTAGCCCTTAAACTGTCTAGGAACCAAGGCCTGATAAGACCTTCATCAACAGTAGACTCTGAGGGAACAGGATCAACCTTTTCTGCCTGGCCCTTAATCGATTCCAGGACAGAGAAGATCTAGCAGGAACAAAGGTCAAGAAAAAGTACAGTGGGTAGGGCATTTGCCTTGCATGTGGCCAACCTGGGTTTGATCCCTGGCATCCCATATGGTCCCCAAGCACTGCCAGGAGTAATTCCTGAGTGCAGTCAGGAGTAACCCCTGAGCAATGCCGGGTGTGACCCAAAAAAGAAAAAGAAAGAAAAAGACCACTCAAAGAAGACCACTTCTTGAAGAAGACCACTCCCAAAATCTATCCCCCTTGGCAACAGCCCTAGAATGGACTTAAACCTAGGTTGAAGTCCCATGTGGAATAGCTTGGGGAAAGCCCTATAAAAGCTATCCTCACCAAAGGAGGGCCACATATACTGCCCAAGGCCATATGCTGCTTGAGCCCACGAGGCCAAGCACATGTGGTACCAGAGCACATGAGTTGCCCACATCTTCCCTCTTGAGATGTGTAGTCTGTCTCTCACTTTCCTCCTTCCCCTTCCTAAAAACCTCCATAATAAAATCTGTTTACTTTTTTTAAAATGCAGTAAAAGTCTAGGTAAACTTTTATTTATACCTGCAAAAAATGTCAAGAATAGAGGCTAGAAAAAGGAAAAGGACAGATATAGAATGACTATTTATGGAATATAAAAACATATATATACACATATGTATATATGTGTATATATATATTTATAAATGTAAAATGATACCAATATCCAAGGCCAGGCAAAACATTGATCAGGAGGTCGAATCAACTACAAATGTGTGTGAGACAGAGGTTAGCTAAGACAGAGAAGAGGACAGTGTGCTAATAATTGTTGGAAATGGTAATGCCAGACTAGAACTGAGCACTGAATATAGGCAAAGGGATATACATGTTAGCCTCTGTATCACTGTATCACTGTCTTCCCATTGTTCATTGATTTCCCAAGTGGGCACTAGTGACATCTCCATACGTCCTGTTACAAGCAAGTGTAACCTAAGGGCATCTGCTTACTCCAGGGACAGGGCGAACCTCAAACCATTCTTCAGGTCATGGAATTGAGGTCCAAAATTGTTACTAGTTTTTGGCATAACAAATAAATAAAACACGGGTAGCTTGCCAGGCTCTGCCGTGTGGTGGTATACTCTCAGTAGAAGGCTCTCATCTCGAGCATTTACTGATGAAACTTAAAGGGGAAAAGATCAGGTTTTCTCTTGGATGGCGCCTGAGGAACTAGAGTCTGGATGTTGAGAATGACTGACCACATGATGTGTGGGTTGCTCTGGCTTCTTGCTAGGTTTGCTGGTATCAGTTAGAACCTGTCTAAAACTGTATACAATGTATAAATGTGAAAGTTCCTAGGAAGGACCTTATCCTAAAATCAGCATTATCTAAGAATATCGCGTGGCAGCTTTGCATCCATGAGCCAACAGAGCTGTGGGTCTGGCGTAGGTGGACCTCTCTTCCGGGGCAGCTGGAATGGAGCCAGAGGAAAGGGCAGGGTCCAAATCTCCACTCCGGTCCTGCCAGCATGGTCTCTCCCCCACATGTGATCAAACCCTTGGAGCAATGTTGGACTCAACTAGGGGCTGATACATTTAGATATCTAAATGTATCTAAATACATTTAGATAGCCTCTAAATGTATTTATTGCAAGCCACAATGTGTAAGAGAAGGGAGAGAGGAGGGGGAGAGAGAGAAAGAGAGAGAGAGAAGAGGAGAAAGAGCCTGCCATAGAGGCAGGCTGGGGGAGGGGGAGGGAATTGGGGACATTGGTGGTGGGAAATGGGCACTGATGGAGGGATGGGTGCTGGAACACTGTATGACCAAAACCCAAACATAAACATCTTTGTAATTGTATATCTCACAGTGGTATCACTTGTCACTTGTCTTCCCATTTTTAATCGATTTGCTAGAGCAGGTGCCAGTAAAGTCTCCATTCATTGGGAATGAGGTCCATTATTGCTACTGTTTTTGGCATATTGAATACACCCTGGGTAGCTTGTCAGGCTCTGACAAATGTGTGACAAGTGTCTTAACCTCTCTACTAGCACTCTGGCCCCTATATTTTAAATTTCGTGTTGTACTAGGTGGAATTCAGTTTGTATTTACTTGCAGGGAAGTCACTCCCTGACAGTCCTTGAGCGACCATGAAAGGTAAAGGGTTGAATGTGGGCCCTGGTATGCAGGGCATCTCCTCCAGCCATGTGCGCCTCTCGTAGCCCAAGTAATTCTGCTTAAAAGTATAATGCGTATGCTTTTTGAAACAAAATGAAGGCTTTATATTATGCTTATAAGGGGCTGAAAGGAGGGTGGTGAGGAGGAGAGTGGGAAGGTGGCAGGAGGAGGAGAAGGACTCCAGGGAGGAGAGTGGGAGTGAGGAGGGTGGAATCTAGACCGCATTGCGGCTAGATGATGATAATTCTGGGCTTATCGGTGCCACTTGACCGATAAAAGAATGGAATAAAAGACAAATAGGACATCAGTCCCTTGGCCGGATCATCTTTCATTCCCAGGTGACTTCCCTCAGTGGTGGTCTGGGCAGAGGTCCCAGGGGTTGGGGCCTCCTCCATGTAGGTCTCATTTTCCAGATGCCTTATGCTCTCCTCTGCCTGGCCACTCAGATCTTCCTGGAGTATACAGGAGCCTTGTAGCTGGGGGTGAAAGGTCAGATGGGTACTTGTTGGGTGTCCATGGGAAGGACAGTCCCTTCCTGACACCTGACAGCATGCATGAGTTTTTGAAGAGATGATACAGGGGAAAGTTGGCAGTTGAGAGAAGTTGGAAGGAAGGAAACCAAAAGTTAAAGAGGGTTTGTCCCAGGGAAATCAAAAGTTAAAGAGGGGAGCTGTCAGACTAACCGGGGTCTCTGTGATCTCCCAGTTGTGTCACTCATTCACGTCATCTGTAAATTCTAAAATTGCCACAGACTCTGCCTCTTCCTTTTCAGGTCAGTCACCTTAACCTGCTGTTCATTCTTCAACTCTTCATCTTCTGCGGCTGATGCCCAGGGTCTCGGACAGTCAAGGGAAGTGGACCGGCCTAGGGTCTGGACTATCCCTCCCTGTGTAGCCCTGCCCTTACCCTCCCAATAGTGCTTCTCTGGGGACCCTGTCACTCACCCTTTATGAGAATGGTCACAGCATTGAGCTGAGCTTGGAGCTGCTGGTTCTGCTCCTGGGAGGTTTTGAGTTGGTTCTAAAGGTGTGGGAAGAAGGTGAGGAGGGAGTGAGGAAAGAAGAGTGCTGCAGGCCGTGCTGCCCAGGTGCCCGGGCCCTCTCTCACCTGGACCTCCCTCAGCTCCTGTTTGACCTGGTCTATCTCTGATCTCTGCCTTCTATTTTCCTGCTGCAGTTGATGCAGTAGCTGGTCTTGCAGCAGCACCTGCTGGTGCAGCTGCTGCTTTCCATGGCCAACTGCTGGAGTGTGGCAGGTGTCTCTGGACAGCTTCTGGGCACTGCTGCAGGTGGTGGAGATACTGGTTCTGCTGCTGGCACAGAGAGCAGGCCTCGCGGTTATGCTGCTTCACCAGCAGGCGCAGCAAAGATGGGCTCAGGGGCCTTCTGAGTGCTCGCCACACGTGAGAGTCAAACACAGACCCCCAAGGAAGGCAGCATTGGGACAGTCTGTCCCCTGCACAGTTCCTAATGGTCCTACTGCCAGGGCATAAGAGATATTCCCCCTCCACATATCTCCCGCTGCCCCAACTCAGCCCTTGCCTCTTTCCCCGCTGCCTCCCTCCTCCTGGAACCTTCCTCCCTGCTTATTGCTCCTGAATCTCAGTGGTACCGGTTGAACAGGACTGTGTGGTGACACTCAGGATTCAGCCTAGGACTAATTCCCCACTTCATGGCCACCCCAACCCCCATTCTGGGACTCTCTTGCTACATACATCAGCCTCAATTGTGATTTCCAGGTCCTCATTGACACAGAAACCCTCACATCACCCTTCCCTCTACCTAGGTGGGAACTGCTTTCGCTCTGTCTCTGCCCTGGCCCCTAGCAACATCTCCCTACCTGCTTTAGGCAAGAGCATCCCCAACTGGGGCAGGGTTTACCTTCTCCTTTATCTCCACGAGTTTTTCCCTGCAGCAGTTCCACTCTTTCTGTCAGTGGTTCTTCCGTAGGTTCTTCACTCTAGAATCCCAAGTAGGCAATTAGGCCTTCCCAGATCCTTATTTGGAGGCCTCCTGACAACCCTTACCCATTATCCAAGTGGGGCTCTCTGTCATCTCCCAATGGCAGACCAAGCAGAGTCCTAGCACATGGGGAGCCAGGACCAGGGTGTTTGTGGGTGCTCCCTCCTTCCACATCCCTAAGCATTCCCGCGCAGCCTGTTTGCACTTAGCTTTTTGGGAAGCCACCAAGGGCAGGACTTACTCCCTTGGGAAATTGGCCTTCCTGGACAGTGACAGTGTCCTGGTCACTGGCTCTGCAGTTCTTATTATTCTAGAGCCCTTGCCCGGACACAGTCATTTTCTTCTTCATACTTCCCGAGCTACAGAAAAGCAAAGCAACACATGCTTGTGTCTCCTAATTCCCATCCCTTTAACAAAAGTTCTTTGTACTTGTCTCTAGGAGAGAAACCCTGTTCTATAAGAGTTTGAAATCTTCAATGGCTTTAAAACAAGAAAGTTCAAAATAGAAAGTGTGGAGGCAGTGATGGAGTTTCACTTGCTTTTCTAACTCTGAATTTTGATAACGCAGGGGTGGACATGTGAGTCCATCCCGTGTATTCAGCATATGAGTCATTGGAGAAGCTGTGGTGGTGGTTCATGCACCTGAGTTGGTTATAGCCCTGCCTGTCTCTGTCACAGCTGCCCAGACACTGCCCATGGCAATGTGAACTTAGCAAAGGGCAACCCAGGCCACTTCTCTCAAAGCATTGTTAGTATCAAAGACTTTCTCTCAGGACAAGCCAGTGAAACTGGGTGTCTCAAATCCTCACTTTTTTTCCCTGAGACACTCTCAGTTCCCAGTGAGTGGAGCACTGGTATGCGGAAAGAGACCTTGTGCCAAAGTTCCGTTTCCCGCTTTTAGCACCAGGTCCTTCTCAGGATCTTTTCATTTATACACTGTAATTGTCATTCTAGTTGCAACAAACTGGAGAAGTTATGGGGAGTGAGGAATTAGATGTCACACTAGAACTCACTATTGAATATTCACACAGAGACATCATACATCATTAGTATCTATAGGGCAAGCCACAAAGTGTAATAGAAGAGAGAGAAATACTGGGACAGAGACCAAGAGATAGACAGAGAATTAAAATGTGCCTGCAATAGGGACAGGCAGGGTTTGGTTGGTGGGGGCGTGTTTGGGATATGGATGGTGGGAATTTGACACTGGTGAAGGGATGGGTGCTGGAACACTGTATGGCAGAGACCCAATTATGAACATTTTGTAATTGTATATCTCACATGGTATAATAAAACTTAAAAAATTAATTTGGGGGCTGGAGCGATAGTCCAGCAGGTAGGGTGTTTGCCTTGCATGCGGCCGACCCAGGTTCGATCCCTGGCATTCCATATGGTCTCCCAAGCACTGCCAGGAGTAAGAGCCAGGAGTAACCCCTGAGCATTGTTGGGTGTGACCAAAAAATATAAATGAATGAATGAATTAATGAATGAATAGATAGATAGGTAGGTAGGTAGATAAATGTATAAATAAATGTATAAATAAATAGATAAATAAATAAAAATTAACTAATTAATTAATTAAATTTGGATGGTAGTGAAGTTCATATTATACTTTCTTATGTGTGATCAATAAAGAATTTAATATCTGCTTTAAAAATAAAGTGAACTTCTGTTCTTCAAAAAAATAAGTTCTGTTTCCAAGGATCTGTCCCAGACTCACTCCAGGGAGTCCCAGCTGATGCCACAGAAGGAGAATGTAAGGAAACAAAATGGGTGAAAATGGGAAAGTCCCTGGAGCAAACCTCTAAATTGTCATCCAGACTGAGAGTTATGGGGGTTAGGAGGTTGGGCCAAACCCTCTCAGATCCCAGGCCAGGCAGAGGGTCCCCTGCCAGGAGTGATCCCTGTTCACAGCTGGGTGTGGTCCCCAAACTAGTTATTAGGTGGTCAATGCTTTTGGCACTATCAAGTCTAAGGATGGGCCGTAGCCATGTGTAAGGATTCCCACGGTCCCTAGTCACCCCCAAATTAGACATGAGGTACCCCTAGAGGAAATGAAAAGGAAGTAGAACTCTAGGAGCTTGTGGTTTTGGGTCCTTGGTCTAAAGACAGGCTCTAGGAAGGACATTCAGCTGCCAGGGCAGGTGGTTCTTGTTCCTTTCTCTCTCAAGTTCCCAGTGGGTAGGGAAGGGGAACTGCCGGTGCCACCCAGGTATTTGGAGGCCTGAGCCCAAGGAGGCCTGACTTTGGGGGCAGGAAGATCATGTATGTCCAGGAGAGGAGAGCCCTTGGGTTCACCAGGCCAGAGGTGATTGCTGGGGTGAGAATGGGTTAAAACAGGAACAGGTCTGGAAAGGGCTCAGGGGCTCAACTGGACCAATGGCCTCACAGTCTGACCACTGTCCTTCCATTGCAGGGCCCAGGGTTAGACCTAGGAACCAGTCCCAGCCCTTTTTCTTATGATTTTGCAGGCTCTGGCCAGTTGCATCTTTTTCTTTTCTGGGATCATCCCCAGGGTGGGAAATTGAGGTCGCATCTCTCGCTTCTCCATGTATTCATGAGAACACTCCGCAGTGAACACGGTTGCTGTGAGAGTGTGCCACAACAGACAAGGTCACACTTTTATGGGGGGCTGGTGGGCAGGTCCAGGTTCTGCAATCCCATTCGCCAGTGAGAAATCTAAACTCCATTCGAGCCCATCCCCCATCCCAGAGAACAAAGACAGTCCAGTAGAGGCTTCAAGTGCTCCTGCCCATCTTAACAATTGCCAGTTTGGACAGAGGGATGCTCCCCCACCCCCACCCCAGGCACTTCAGCCCTCCCTTTCCCCCAACTGGGGTCTCTGAACATTAAGCCAAAGGGTGGGCAAGGAGCGCCCTCACTGAGAAAGGGCACCATACCATGCACTGACCCTTCTCACTGCCATAATTCTATTTTCTCAGTCCCTGAGATCACGTCAGCGATCCCTAATCTTAACCCCCTTGTACTACATTTCTGTCCCCTCCATCTGTGTTTCAATACTTTCATTCGAACCTCTCTGAACTGTAAAACCATTATAAAGAGAACTTATTGATAGGAGCTTTGCAGGCACTGCTCCTGATTCTAAGATATCAGTCCTGTCTATCCTGCTGTGGGCAGCTACAAGATTTGGCTATCCAGAAAGACTGTTTGCTCAGCTTGGTAATTAACTGAAGTGAACCTAAAACTGGTACTATTTTTTGCAACCAATGAACCCCACAAGAGGGTTTGACTCATCAAAATTCATGTGAAATCTCTTCATTATTAAATGAGGTTTTCAAAAAGAAGCAGCAGGTGGACATTGAAACCAGAGGCCAGTAGAGCTCCAAGGACTGGGTACAAGCATTGAATGTTGAGGGCCTGGGTTTGGTTTTCCTGTACTACCTGGTTCGCTAAGCATGCCAGGAGAAGACCCTGAACTCTGTTGGTGACCATTAAGCAGAACAGTTCCCTGAAATGAGAACTGCTTTAGCCTTGTACAGCAAGAAATAGGAAAAGGTTGGGGCCAGAGCGATAGCACAACGGGTAGGGAGTGTCTTGCACAAGGCTGATCCCCGGCATCACATATGGTCCCCTGAGCACTGACAGGAGTAATTCCTGAGTGAAGAGCCAGGAGTAACCCCTGAGTGTAAACAGGTGTGACCCAAAAAAGCAAAGAAAGGAAGGAAGGAAGGAAGGAAGGAAGGAAGGAAGGAAGGAAGGAAGGAAGGAAGGAAGGAAGGAAGGAAGGAAGGAAGGAAGGAAGGAAGGAAGGAAGGAAGGAAGGAAGGAAGGAGGGAGGGAGGGAGGAGGAGGGAGGGAGGGAGGGAGGGAGGGAGGGGGGAAAGAAAGAGAAAGAGAGAAAGAAAGAAGGAAAGGAAGGAAGGAAGGAAGGAAGGAAGGAAGGAAGGAAGGAAGGAAGGAAGGAAGGAAGGAAGGAAGAAAGAAAGGAAGGAAGGAAGGAAGGAAGGAAGGAAGGAAGGAAGGAAGGAAGGAAGGAAGGAAGGAAGGAAGGAAGGAAGGAAGGAAGGAAGGAAGGAAGAAAGAAAGAAAGAAAGAAAGAAAGAAAGAAAGAAAGAAAGAAAGAAAGAAAGAAAGAAAGAAAGAAAGAAAGAAAAGAAAGAAAGAAAGAAAGAAAGAAAGAAAGAAAGAAAGAAAGAAAGAAAGAAAGAAAGAAAGAAAGAAAGAAAGAGGAAATGGGTAACTACATGTGTGCTTGTGGGTAGACTTTGAGAATAATTCTAGCCACTCCCCAGCTCTCCAACTTCACTAGACCCCAAGGCCTGGACTAGCACTTGGAAGCCATTCCTCGTGCTCAGTTATTGCTGAGGAAGTGGTGGAGGCAGGTGAAGCCTTGCCCTGCTTGTTTGCTAGCTTGGTAATTAACTGAAATGAACCTAACACTGATACTTGTATCACTTGTCTTCCCGTTGTTCATTGATTTGCTCAAGCAGGCACCAGTACATCTCCATATGTCCTGTCGAAAGCAAGTGTAGGCCAAAAGCATCTGCTTGCTCCAGGGACAGGAAGAGCCTCAAACCATTCCTTCAAGTCATGGGAATGAGGTCCATAACTGTTACAGGTTTTTGGCATATCAAATAAAACATGGGTAGCTTGCCAGGCTCTGCCGTGTAGGTGGTATACTCTCAGTAGAAGGCTCTCATCTCGAGCATTTACTGATGAAACTTAAAGGGAAAGATCAGGCTTCCTCTTGGGTGGATCTCTGAGGAACTGTGGAGTCTGGATGTGGAGAATGACTGAACTCATGATGTGTGGGATACTCTGGCTTCTTGCTAGGCTTATTGGGATGATGGGTATCAGCTAGAACCTGCCTAGAACTGTATACAGTGTATAAATGTGAAAGATCCTGGGAAGGACCTGATCCTAAAATCTAGTATTGTCTAAGACTGTTGCATGGCCACAGAGCAGCCACGCACCAACAGAGCTGTGGATCTGGCGTAGGTCTGGCCGAGCCCCTTACAGGGAGGTCAGCTCCATGGGTTGCTTCTACGTGGGGCCGAAGCAGCACAGCTGTGGGTCTGGAGTGAATGGGTCTGGATCTCTTCTGGGTTGCCGACAGAGCTGTGGGTCTGGCTTGTCAGCCTCTGTGCTGTTCACTTCAGAAGGATACCAAGTCTTCCCTCTGACTTGGCTCATCATTTTCTCATGAGCAGTGACTGTATGGTTCATTCAATACTGTTGACGACAGCTGCTGTTACACCTCTACTTTGCAGGATCTTCTTTTGGAGGGTGGGTTCAGCCTTCTTTTGTCTGGGTAAAAAGTCTTAGAGCTATGTAGCTTTACTACTTCCTAGGAACTTCACTCCCATGGAGCCCCTGTCGGGAGGCCGCCAAGGTCCCCAACAGTACCGGGAAGCGAGTTCCCTTCTACCTCCGAAGCCAGTGGGGAATGGATGAAAACTCAGGAATCCGATGCAGTTTTAAAAAGGGCTTTATTATCACAGGTTCCAATATACAATCCAAGAGCAGGGAAAACCTCTGGACTCTGGGTTCCCAGCTAGGCCCCCAGCGACGTGTAGGCCAAGATGGCTGCCACCACATGTTGAGGCCCAACAGAGAGTGGAGAGGACAGAGAAGCAAAATGCCAAGGGAAGCTGAAATGGCAAAAGGAGACCTTCTTTCTTCTTGCAGCTTATTTTATAGCTAGAAATCTGCCAAAACTTCCCAGCCTGGCCCATTCTGGGCTGGGCTATCTAGAGATGAAAACAGGAAAACAGCTCTATAGAAATGTAGCAACTTCAGGAGGCCTTCTCTTCTGGCTGTTTACAAGAACCCAGAGCTCATTCAAAGCCTCCTAGCAGAGCTGGGAGGAGCTATAAGCTAAATGTAACTTCCCCTGGCAGGGAGGGTCAAATGCCCTCAGGTAATTTCTCCCAGCACCTCACCTAATGTCTTGAGCCAAGATCTGCCTGCAAATGCCTTTATAGGGTAGAGAAGGGGGTTTCTGAGATGGCATGCCTCTGTACCAAAGACTATACTAATGCCAATTAAATATTTCTCCAAGCCTTCACAAAAGCCTGGTCTTTACAGTAGTTTTGTATTTTAGTTGCCTTTGAGTTATCAGGGAGCTATGCTTGCTTGCTTGGAGGCAAATAGCATTTCTCTCTGGTCTAATTACTTAGAGATCCAACGTGGCCAGGCAAATATGCTGATAAGATCTAGCTAGTCCCACGATGATTGTGATAGCATGAGAGAATATTTATACCAGCCAGTACAGAATACATGGTCAGATAAACTGCCACATTTAAATTACCCCCTATCTACGAAGTGACCTGCAGGAGGCAATCCAGGGCAGATGCAGAGGCTCTTAGGTGTCCTGCAACAACAAGACAAGTGATTTCAGGAGTTATTAACTCAGTGCCCAACTGACTGGGCTCTATCTGCCACACTCTCCATCAGTGTTATACAAAAGAGAGTTCTCTTTAGCATAAAGCTCTGGCCTAAAGACATGTAAATGACTGAAGAAGCAAAGACCCAGAGCCAATTAGGGTTGTGTCAGCCAACTTATGTTGGCTTCCAAAAAGGTTGGATCAGTCTATACTTTCACCAGCAATGAATGAGGGTCCCTTTCCCCCATCCTCCCTAACAATGGCTGTTGTTATTCTTTTTGATGAGTGCCAGTCTCTCTGCCATGTGGTGGTATCTCATTGTTGTTTTGATTGCATTTCAGTGAAGATTAATATCATAGTGCATTTTTCCATATGCCTTTTTGCTACTTGTATTCCTAACCTCCTTCCCTACACCTGTTTAATGGAATCACTGTGACAGTTACACATTTGTTCATAGTTGAGTTTCAGCAATACAATGCTCCAAAACTCATCCCTTCACCAGTGTACATTCATTCCCAGTTTCCCTCCTCTACTACTCCACCCCCACAGTCTGCCTCTATGGCAGACACTTTCCTTTTCTCTCTCTCTCTCTCTCTCTCTCTCTCTCTCTCTCTCTCTCTCTCTCTTTCCCTTTTCCCCCATTAGGCACTGTGTTTTGCGGTACTGTTACTGAAGGGTTATCATGCATATTACTTTATCTCCTTCCAGCACTCAATTCTGTCCAGAGTTATGATTTCCAGGTATTACTAACATAGCAGACCCATATGAAATGTAGGAGTGTTTGATCAATTTATTTGAAAAATGCCATGGACGTAATTGTAGGGACTACAAAGAATCTGTTTGGAGAATATTGCCATTTTGACATTGTTACTCCTCTCCATCCATAAGCAAGGAATGTGTTTCCATTTCCTAATGTCTTTTCCCATTTCTTTAACAAGTGTTTTGTAGTGTTCTTTGCTTGCATATTTACATCTTAAGCTGATTTCTAGTACTTCATTTTCTGAGGTACATTAGTGAATGGAACTGATTTTCAAAGATACACTTTTTTTTCTGTTTCATTATTCATGAAAAGAAAAGTCGGGGATGTTTATGTGTTAATTTTGTAGCTTGTTGGGGCCGGAGCGATAGCCCAGCGGTAGGGCGTTTGCCTTGCACGCGGCCGGCCTGTGCCGCCCGGGTTCGATCCCTGGCATCCCATATGGTCCCCCCCGAGCACTGCCAGGAGTAATTCCTGAGTGCAGAGCCAGGAGAGACCCCCTGAGCGTCGCCGGGTGTGACCCAAAAAGCAAAAAAAAAAAAAAATTTGTAGCTTGTCACTTTTACTATATAAGTAAGTTTTTTCTAGGAAAATCTTTTTTTTTAAGTTTTTCTAATCATAGTATGATGTCATTTGCAAAGAGTGAAATCTTAACTTCTTCCTTTTCTATCTGGATGACCTTGATATTATTTTTTAATGCCTAATTGCTATGGTAAGTATCTCCTGTACTATATTTTATAAAAGTGATGTGAGTTGACAAGCTTGTCTTGTGACTGGTCTTAGAGGCAAGTCTTTTAGTTTTTCTCCATTAGTCATGTTTGCCATAAGATTGTGGTAAAAGATTTTGAAAGAGTTGAGGAAAATTCTTTTAATTCCATTTTATTGAGAGTTTTGGAAAATTCTTAAGTGTGCACTGGATCTCTGCATCTATTGATATAATCATATAATTTTTATGTTTTCTTGCATGGATGTGGTATGTTACATAGGTTGTCTTGCGAATGTTAAACCATCCCTTGCATCCCAGGGATGATTCCCAATTGGTTATGGTTTATGATCTTTTCGATGAATTGTTGGACTCAATTTGCTAATGTTTTGTTTGGTGTCTTTGAAACTATCTTCATCAGAGATATCAGTCTATAATATTCCATACTATTACTGTTTCTAATTTTGGTATCAGGGTAATATTTGCTTCATAAAAACTATTAGGGAGTGTTTCTGTTTCTTTGATTTCCTGAGAAAGACTGAAAAGGATTAGCAGTAGGAATTTAAAGGTTTGAAAGAACTCACTAGTGAATCCTCCTGGGCCTGAACTTTTGTTTTAGGGGAGACTTTTGATGAGTATTTTGACTTCGTCAGTAGTGGTAGACCTGTACAAGTATGCCATATCTTCTCAGGACAGTTGTTTGTTTGTTTGTTTTGCTTTTTGGGTCACGCCCGGCAATGCTCAGGGGTTACTTCTGGCTCTTTGCTCAGGAATTACTCTTGGCAGTGCTCGGGGGTACCATATGGGATGCCAGGGATTGAACCTGGGTCGGTCACATGCAAGGCAAATGCCCTACCCGCTGTGCTATCACTCCGGCCCCTTCTCAGTACAGTTTTGGACGATTATATTTTTTATCCAGCTCTTCTAGGTTCTCTTACCTGGAGGCATAGATTTTTCAAAGTAATTCCTCATGATCTTGTAAAGAACTTACATCTATTAAATGTAACTTGAGCTACAAAGTTACAAAGTGGTTTGTAATTAAGTTTCCATGTACAGTGTCTGTGCTCCTATCCCTTCACTAGCGTCTACTTCCCTCCACCAGTATCTCAAGTTTTCTTCCTGCTCCCTGTTCCTGTGAATTTCAGATATATCTGTTTTGCTATCACCTTTTTAAATTTTGTTATTGGAAAGCTGTAAGATGGACCATTACAAAGCTATTCATAATTGGGTTTCAGTCACACAGTTTTCCAACACCCATCCCAGCACCAAAGTACCCAGCATCCCTCCCACCCCTCTCCATCTTCCCAGCCTACCTTAATGGCAGATACTTTTTTTTCTCTCTCTCTCTCTCTCTCTCTCTCTCTCTCTCTCTCTCTCTCTCTCTCTGCACATAGTTGTTTGCAGTACAGATACTGAAAGTTTATAATGTATTTCCCTTGACCTACTTTCAAGATTCAGTTTTAGTCCAACGTGACCATTTCAAACAATTATTGTCATTCTGGTCCCTTTTTTATCTTACCTACACTCTCGCCCCCCCACATTAGTGGTAGATTAGTCCTCTTGGCCCGTGTTCTTGTCTTGTAATTAGTCTCATGCTGTTTTATTTTTATATATGTTTATATCCATAGCTCTATCTATCTATCTATCTATCTATCTATCTATCTATCTATCTATCTATCTATCTATCTATCAGAAATGAATGCAGTCATTCCATGTCTGTCATTCTCCTTATGACTCATTTCACTCAGCATGATACTCTCATTGTCCATCCATTTATAGGCAAATTTCATGTTCTCATCACTAATCATCAGGTAGATGCAAATCAGAACAACAATGAGATATTATTTCATACCCCAGAGACTGACAAACATCCAAAAGAACAAGAACAACCAGTGCTGGCATGGATGCGGAGAGGAAGGGACTCTCATTCATTGCTGATGGGACTCTCATTCAATACTGATGCCGACTGGTCCAGCCTCTTGGTAAAACAATATGGACATTCCTCAAAGAACTAGAAATTGTGCTCGCACTTGACCCAGCAATACCACTTCTGGGAATACTCCTGGGGCCCCCAAAACATCATCTGTACTTCTATGTTCATTGCAGTACAATTCACAACAGCAATACTCTGAAACAACATGAGTGCTCACGGACAGACAACCTGACAAAGGAACTATGGTATATTCTGTTTTTTTTTTCTTTTTTTCTAAGAACCAGCTCTTGGTTTCATTAATCTTTTCATTTACCTTTTTTATTATTCTATTTTATTAATTTCTGCTGTAAGTTTTCTGATTTCCAATTCCTGCTTGCTTCAAGCGTCTTCTGTTGCTTATTTTCCAGTTCCGTTTTGTTTGTTTTATTTGTTCCATACCTAAATCCTAACTCAGAAATCAATCTGGGCAGTACTCAGGAAACCATAAGTGATGCTGGGGATTGAACCTGAGTTGGCTACATTCGCCTGCTACATTCATAGCAAATGCCCAACCCACTGTACTAATTCTCTTACCCCATCTTTCCAGTTAATTAAACTGTGCATTTTTCATTGTGTATGTGGGCCCTTTCTTCCTTCCTCAGGAATGTGTGCATCGCTATGAGCTTTGATCTTAGCACTGCTTTTGCTGTGTTCTGCAAGTTCTGGTATTTTGTGTTATCGTTCTCCCCTGTTCACTTGTCTTCCTGTTGTTCATCGATTTGCTCGAGCGGGCACCAGTAACATCTCCATATTGCTTGCATATCTCCTGTTGCAAACAAGTGTACCCCAGGGGCATCTGCTTGCTCCAGGAATAGGAAAAGCCTCAAACCATTCAGGTCATGGGAAGAGGGCCATAATTGTTACTGGCTTTTTGGCATATCAAATAAAACACATGTAGCTTGCCAGGCTCTGCCATGTAGGTGGTACACTCTCAGTAAAAGGCTCTCATCTCGAGCATTTACTGATGAAACTCAAAGGGGAAAGATCAGGTTTTCTCTTGGGTGGAGCTCTGAGGAGCTGTGGAGTCTGGATGTTGAAAATGAATTACCTCATGGTGTGGGGATTGCTATGGCTCCCTGCAAGGCTCATTGGGATTACGGGTCACAACTAGAACCTGCCTAGTACTGTATACAGTGTATAAATGTGAAAGATCCTAGGAAGAACCTGATCCTAACATCTAGTACTACCTAACTGGCATGTAGCCTCAGCAAACAGAGCTGTGGGTCTGGCATGTCTCTCTTCCGGGGTAGCTGGTATGGAGGTGGAGGAATGGGGCGGAGGAGCCCAAATTCCTGCTCCAAGTCTGGCCACTGTGTTCCCTCCCCCGCACGTGTGAGCAAACCCTTGGAGCAATGTTGGACTTGGCCAGGGGCTTGGTGAGCACCTTAACAACCACCAGATTTCAGTTCCATGGGTTTCTTCCACGTGGGGCCAAGCGGTGCAACTGTGGGTCTGGAGTGGTTGGGTCTGGATCTCTTTCAGGGTTGCCAATGGAGCTGTGGGTCTGGCATTTACCAGAGTAAAAATGCAGGTTCAAAATAAATATGAATTCCTAGCTGTCAGGGAGCACCGCGGGGGTCCCCAACAGTGCCAGTAAGCAAGTTCCCTTCTACCTCCAAAGCCAGCAGAGAATGGATGAAGATTCAGGAATCCGATGTAGTTTTAAAAGGCTTTTACTTACCACAGGTTCAGGCATACAAATCAGCAATAGGAAAAACCCTGTGCTTAGGATTCCCAGCTAGAACCCCAGCCACGTGTAGGCCAAGATGGCTGCCACCACATGTAAAGGCCCTGTAGAGAGGAGACAAAGACAAGACTCCCAAGAAGGGTGCAAGCTCCAAAAAGAGAGCCCAAAGAGAGAGAGAGAGAGAGAGAGAGAGAGAGAGAGAGAGAGAGAGAGAGAGAGGAAGCAGGCTGGTTTTATACCCCTGCAACTCAGACCTCCCACTATTATGGGAAGCAGGAAGGGTCAAATGCCCTTAGGTAATTTCTCCCAGCACCTCACCTAGGCCCTTTTATATGCTAATGTTTTGAGCCAAGATCTGCCTGGAAATGCCTTTATAGGGTAGAGAAAGGGGTTTCTGAGATGGCATGTCTCTGTACCAAAGACTAATACTAATGCCAGTTAAATATTTCTCCAAGCCTTCACAAGAGTCTCCGCTACTTCATGGTAGTTTTGTATTTTAATTGCCTTTGAGTTATCAGGGAGCCATGCTTGCTTGCTTGGGAGGCAAACAACATTTCTCTCTGGTCTAATTACTTAGAGATCCAACTTGGCCAGACAAATATGCTGGTAAGATCTAGCTAGTCCCACGATGATTGTGGTAGCATGAGAGAATATTTATACCAGCCAGTATAGAATACATGGTTAGATAAACTGCCACATTTAGACTAACCCCCCGCTATCTACCAAGTGACCTGCAGGGAGGCAATCCAGGGCAGATGCAGAGGCTCTTAGGGAGTCCT